>JAQGBJ010003461.1:0-12700 GCA_034698345.1 Sphaeridia pumilis | reverse complement strand
GCTAGCAAGAATTGAAATTTATTTGCCTTCGTAGCCACTACTGACAGAATTTGGGTAGGTGGATAACTAATTGCTTTACTCCTTGTTGTTCTTCGCCTTGGTTTGTTCCATGGTGTGGTGCGTAAAGAATCGGACGATGATACGAAACTATGATAAAGTGCGTACACTTGAAGACTTCAACTTCTTGACAATTAAACGGTCAGCAGAGACATTTGATTTCGCCTCCTCTCAATAACCAAGCACGTTTACCTGGAAGGCGTTTTCCGCTGTTGCGTTGATGGTAGACCGGTGCTCCAAATTAAAATTGGTCGTTTCAACATTGCAAGTACGTGTTCAGAGAAAGTTGAAAAACATGCTGATTGATTCCGAGAATTGTAGAAATTATTGGCTTGTTCATTGATACAGGATTTTAAAATCATTTTACTGATGAATTGCGTGCAGCTCGCGTCGAAGAAAGAGCACACACTGCCATCAAAGTTTATAAAATTTAATCAGACGATGGCTCAATGTTGGGTTGTCATGAAATATGCCCGTATATAGATTGAACAAGCCCTGAAATTCACACCTTGGCCGGTGAAATGGGTGATGTAATACCTTGTTCGACTCAAGTTTACAGGATGTAAAAGACGACATTATTGCTCGTGAGTATAATTCTAATGAATTTTTGACTTCGTGGTGATCTTGACTGCAACTTACGAACAAGATCCATTGCGGATATATTCTTTTGGAGCTCTGACTTCATTGCCAGATGCGGAGTAAATTACAGTATTGTAGACGTAACAAGGAGTTGTGCAATTTCCAAACTTTTTTGCAACTTTAAGTATATAATGATAGTTCAGTTGATGCTTGCAAGGCTCACCGCAAAGTCACATGAGAGAATATGTCATGATTATTGCACGGGTTTGAATGAAGAGATCGCACCACGCTCTGATCTCTTGCTGTTTCCCTCAATTGTTGTCCACAGCAGAATATTTCATTACGTATAGATATTTTGTTCACAAATTCCTTGCAACGGAGTCCTCCTGGTGGTAAGCCAAAAAAACTTGGTGATATTTTGTCCACTTGTTACTCGCTGATTGTGAACTTGAAACAACTTGTTGTATTGCGGTTTTTCCTTTGAATAGATTCTAAAGAAAGCGTATGAGGAACTGTAGCAAGAAGCTGTGTACGGATACAAAACTATTTTGAAGACGTCACATTGTACGTTACGCCCTGATGCGTCCAAAGTATCTTCTTTGTATTGTTATTTGAAGGACAATTATTATGACATTTTTGTCAAAAAGTTTGAAAGAGTCAATGCTGAAAAGACATCTAGTTGACGGTCAGTCGAAAAATACTGCAACATGTGATGAAGGTAATATAAAGCTTTCTCAAACTGCGCTACTACCCACTACCCCTTTTCCTTGAAAAACTGAAATGGCATATTTGTTTGCCAATCAAAATTTGATGTTTAGTAAGATAGTATACAAACAAAATGAAGAAATTGTAGCGTCGATTTTACAGGCATAAAATTTATTGTTGTGCGAAAGTTTTAAGAGTAATTTGTGAGACCTAATCTCCTTGCAGCGCTTGACAGACGTCGTAGAACATGATTATTATTGTTTGGGGATTGACAGTGTTTTTATAACCATTTGGTAGACTCGGAAATGATCCGATTAGCACGGACTTTTGATGATGCTAATTAGCAGAATTAAATGAAACGTCAAAATTAGAAAGTGACAAGTTTGCAGAAGCCGCAGTGAGAATTTGAACAAAGGTTCAGGTAGAATTTGAGTCTAAATGTAATATTTTCCTCAGTTTTATTGCGTTCTATCTGACCAGTGGAGGGGAAGAAAAGCAGGCTACGCTTATAGCATAGACGGATGAAAAGTGCAAGTTTTCACCTGTCAAACAAAGCAACCAAGGGTGATGACAGGAAAGGTGGAATTTTGCAAATTCCACTTGCAATTAACCCCAAGGCCGGTTCGCTGCGTCGGTTCATCCGTCCGCCGGAGATAATTTTTACAGGCAGGTCCACTCCTGCCGGATTCAGTAGGATGGAACGGCAGCAAATGGTCGTTGTTGTAAATGCCGCGTATGAATTTCAGATTACTGAAATCTTGTATAAAAGACTTGTACTGATGGCTAAGATGGAGGGAGCGATGGCGCATATTTATACGTTTTAATTAGTTCTTTCTTGCAAACTGCCTCGAGGTTTTAAAGCTGACTTTTGGTCTTGTTCATTTGCGTGTGTGAAAGGATGCGTGTATCCGCGAGTTCCCTTTCAGCAAAGCTGAAAATTGATCTCTGAGATGCCACTGTTTTACTAATTTCTCAATGCTACAAAGATGGTTGTGCTATCAACACTATTGAACCTGCAAATATTCCTTGTAGGCGGAGATTCGCCGATACGGCATTCTGCATCGGTTCGCAATGGCTCCGACTGAAGTTGATTGCTTGAAAATGAGAATAGAATTTTAAGCGATAAACGCAAGGGTAGCTTAATGAGTGCAATATTAATCAAAATGCCGTTTATGTTTGATCCAGGTGTTGGAGCAATAATTAAGTTTTTAGCTCCGCATTCTGTAATCAAAGGAGCAAATACAACATTTGAACACTTTTATATATCATCCACTTGTGCGAAATATTCAGTTGGTTAAAACTGACGGGTTATTGCAAAAAGCTTCTTTTCTGCTTTGTATTCATTGAAGAAGAAAGTGTTATGAATGGATTGATATACGACTTTGTTTGCCACTCAAAAGTTGACCGGGTTCAAAACGTTTGGTTTAATGTTCTGCATTAATTTTTTCTTTAGACAATGAGATTTCTCAATCTGAAGATCTGAATGAGATGAACCGAATTTTCAGTTTTTATTACCGACAACAGTCCTGTCTTGACTTGGTTTGTCGAAATGGCCTTTCGACTTCCTTACTTCTTATTTACAGTATTGAACTTTGAAATACGATTCAGCAACGGGCATGTAAATACTGCAACAGTAACTGTAGCGAATTACAAATCAAAACTGAACTATCTGCCTCAAGAGGCAAAGATGCATAAATCTTTACTATAATCGTCATATATTCATGTGTACACATAAAATTACAAGCGTTTTATGACGGTTTATGGCAGAGTGTGAAATGTGATACGTAGTGATATTGCAGAGATAACGCTTGGCGAATATAACATTACATGCTGGCCATTACAAAACAGCATAAATTAGGTCAGCCAAGTGTAGTAATTGCGTATAGGCATCTTTGATTAATGAAAGTCAAATTAGCTGGAGGGTGGTCAAGGGATGAAACAAAGCCAAAGAATCTCGAGTTAAATGAAGTGTGCATTCTCATGTTGCGTTGTGGAGGAGCTAATAAAAGCGTATGCATGACGTCAGACAATTTCGCAACAACTGCAAGCAAGGTGTGGGATGAAAGTTGCTGGCCGTGCCTTATGGTCCAGAAGGTAGACAAACTCTTAAAAATTGCATACAATGTTTTTGTTACGTAACACGACATTTGATGGGGGATGGTGGACCAATTATCTTGTTGGGCGCATATTGACCCTTTCGATGGGTAACGGGACTCCTCCATCTCCAACTTGGTGTAACTCTAGGAGAAGTATTGCCGAAAAGTGGACACGATCAGTATTGAACTTGCTATTGTTTTCCGATGAATTATGTAACGGTTGACAATATCAGTGCAGACATCACTGGGAGTTTGAGTATATTTATTGCTTTGCAGCCATGTCTTTCGGAATTTTAAGTAAGGATATATAGGAGCGGCAGAAAGCAGAAACGATCGTCAAGCTTGTATGGACAATACAAAACATGACGCTCATTCGCCCAGTTTCACACACACCTTGCTGAATGTCCACATATAATCTGTTCTTGAAACCAGTAAATGCATGGTTGTTGACTTGCAACTTACTTTTTTAGACATGCCTCGTGCCTTTTGAGACTTTGATGTAGACTTCCGGTAAAAGTCAAAACTTTTGAGCCCAGCCGTAGGACTGGATTTATTCAGGGAAGAAACGTGCAATTGTACTGACTGAGATTGACAGAACAGAATTCTTGCGCTCCGGCGGCTCAACTGGCTACATGAATAATATTTTTATGCATATTTAATTTTTTAGCTTTTTACCTGCTTTGCCCGTCTGAAAGTCAGAGGAAAAAGGAACGAGGGTTGGCTAAAAGCGTGTGTTGTGTGAGCCTGTATTCGCAAGTGTATATGTAATGGCTGTAGCAGGCTAAAGGGTTGGACAAAGAAAAATATTCTGACAGAAAAGAGTTGATTTTTTCCCTGAAAAAGTGGCTGTGTAAGCCGGGGCTGTGTAAACGCTTAATGTTGGACATAAAATCCATGAGCTGCCCGTAGAGATGTGCTTGTTTGTATGCATAATACAAGTGCATACGTAACACCTGTTGACTTGACCATTGGGACACCCCGAAGCGCAGGTAGACGTCAATGCCTTCCGCCTTTGAAGTATGAACGGGCGAAAAGATGGATCGCAGAAGCAGCAGAAAGCTGAGTCGCGGCTCCACGTAATGGATAGACTGAGTGACTTGAGCGGGCTGGAGGGAATATCTTTGGAGTCCCGGTGAGAAAAGTGGTAATAAATTTCAAAAGTTTTAAGACCAACATTTTTAAAACGCAGTATTTTACCCATACAAGGAGGTGCTGATGCTGGCTTTGTGCGGTAGGATTTTTGCGAAACCCCTTTACTACCAACGGAATTATTCTATAAGGAAATGATTATATGTAATTTGCGCGGAGAAGGAAATAAGCATGGTGTTAATGCATATAATCCCCATGAATTTAAATGTCCTCTGACGAGAAATCCGTCCTTCTCACTTATGCCCTTTTCATAGGTACATGTATAATATTTTGTGTGCTGTTGTAGCACTCTGTAGTCTTGCCAAAAGTTTAACCTAGGCCGGTCCATTCCGATTCTGACGCAAGATGCAGACATGTAATTTTACGTGTGACCGTGCATATAATCTTGGACTTTAGTAATTAGTCATCCACCCATTTGGCGAAATTATTCAGATCTCACCGCCGCTGCTGTGTATTGCACAAGAACAAATGGAACTGTGACACGGAAAGTCCAACTAAGTAAATGTATGCAAGAAGAAGGCAGTCGCCTGAATGATTCAATGACGCTTCCAAACGCTACAAAATCACAAGTAATAGAGTCACAAGAGGCAAATGGGTCCTAATTTGAAACAAAACAAACGTTTAGCGGAAGAAAGGTTCCAAGTGTTGAGGACAATAAATATTTGGATTGTGGGTATATAGAGCAATTGCTGATGAAATAGTTAAGGAGTTGAACAAGATGTATGTTTATGTCGGCTTTGTCCCTTTGGACACAATAGGATTCCGAGTAGCTTCTGTAAACGATTATATGGCTTTACACGGCGGCGGCAGTGAAGCATTTCGAGTCTTTCAACTTAATCAGATGCACGCTTCACAGGCACTATTATGCATGTACACTCCTGCAAAACTCGATAACATCAAACATAATGATGGAAAAATGTCTCCTGTCCGGCTTGAGCAACCAAGATAAGTGTCGCAGGAGCCCTGCACACTTAAATGGACTTGACTCGGACGAATATCTACTGAGAGGTCATAAAAAAGAAAACAATGCAATGTGCCATTATGGCATGTGTGTTAAATCTGCAGATAACATCAAGCGTGACGAATCAAAACTGCATTGCAATTCTATAAGTGGAAAAATTGCAGATGATGGCACTAAACGCATTTCAATAACTGGTCGACACAATGAGCTTTCCTGAAACTTGTTGTGCAAATAAAACAGAGGTAATGTATGTATACACTTCAAAAAGTTGCGTTCACTCAAAGCGGTGCATTTGGGAAGTACTATATATAATGAGCCCTGATTTTGATAAACGTACCAAATAGGCAAAATGATTGTCGTGTCCCTGTGTTGAGACAGAAATCATTGAATAATTCCTTCAACGTGATGCCTTCAAGTACCTCTTTGAACAGAGACAATCAGTGCGAAATTAAAGGTTTGCGAATTCCAACAAGCAACAATTTTGGCGCGTGTTCTTTGCAACTAATCTGCACACGACCAAGGAGGATTCTGTCCTTAATGATTATATTTCACTGTTCTGGATTTCGGGTATGAGAAACGTCAACTCGTGAGAAAATAATACTGCCCAAGGACATGAAATTGGTCGTCCGTCGGAAGACGTTGTGGCAAAGAGTGACACGTAATTTTTGCGGCCAGCCTGCACGTTCGAATACCGTTGCTGAATGTTTCTTATGCTGACATTATATCCTTCCTGTAGGGTAAAATTACAGGTAGGAGTTTACAAAGGTGGACGAAACAAATGAGTCTTGTTGTACAAAAAATAATTCTGTGACAACTGTTGCGAATACTTGTTTTGTCTAATATTTCTTTGTTTGCTATCGGGTTTACATGAACTAAAAGTATGTCTTACATGTTCTTCGTCGCAACCATTTGCAGCAAAAACGGTATTGGCTTCAAGTCAGAGTGAAACAAATGTGAAGGGTTAACACGGATGTTTGCAAGTGATAAGTCAACTACACAGCAGACACGGAAGATTCGGTCACCACCGTTCACTCCGCAGCATTGTGCTTTAGAAATCTGACTCGAGTATGACATGTGCTTGTAGAAAGATCCTATAATGGATATACACATCCATTGTTGAAGTGAATTATGAAAGGAGAAAAGATAAAAGCAAGACAATGAATAAGGAAACAAGAGCTTTATCTCATTGAACGTGCGTCTAAATCATAAAGTTTGAATCTGTTTGATGACCGGGTAACTGCACAAGGAAACAATATATACGTTGGGCGACATTGCTTAGTGATGCAAAATGGCAAACTGGTCGAGAATGAATCAAACAAGGGCAAGCGTCATTCAATATTGTTGTCTTGTGTGTGAGATACCGCTCAGCGACCTACCGCTTCAGAGACAAAACACTTGCAAATTAGATGACTGACGGTTTAGGTCCCAATTCCCACGTAATTTGGCCAAATAGTAGCAGCATCTCCACCGTAATGATGTAACGAAACTGGATCATCGAATCAAGAAGAATTGAGATTTGCTCTTGTGAATACAATATCAAACGTTATCAGTGCCAGAGCGAAATAGGAGAACCCTCAATAATTTCTTGTTTTCTGCGGTCTCGGTTAGAAGGAACCGCTATGGGGTAAATGTGAGGTTAATTTTGTGTGTTTAGCTGTCATAATAAGGCAGATGGAGAATAGCCGAGTACGGGAAATTGGCGAGACGGAGAAAATTATGATAATTTCTCCGACGGTATCAGACATTGCTTTGAAAACACTTGACAGGAGGTCGGAGTAAGTTGACATGGGAAATGCAACAACATAAAAGGTGAAGTTAAGGTGACATGGACCAAGATTTGAAAAAAGAGTTCCGTTATCATCCATATGGATCCTGCATTTTACACGGAGAATGCAAATTGTACACGATTCAGTCTGTATATTACAATGTCGTCTTTCCATCGTCCACCTTGCGAATTGTGGCTTGAGGCGGTGTGATGATTGCTGCATCATTGCATTGCTGGGATCAGCAACGAAAGACAGACCATATGAATTAAAGGTCACTAAAAGTTGTTGTTGGCGTTGTTGTGGTTTATGTTTTGGGATGATTATTACAACGACTACTGCAGTTGCCTTCCCATAGGCGTCTTTTATTGTTCTGACTGGTTTGTTTGCTGTGTGAGTTTTTATACATTATTGAATCCTTGTTGAACTATGCTGTAAGTGAGGTGACGTATGGTTTGATGCAGACAAGCTTTCACAGGTATCGAGTATGGAATCTGCCGTCAGATGCACAAATACGGGAAACAAACTGAATCAACTGCCTGTAGCTGCATACTCGAATATTTTCCACATATGATTGTGAAATACGACTGGTGGAGTGAAATTCCAAAGTTTCTTGTGAACAAAACGCATGTTCAAACTTATAAGGACGTGAACCTTGGCCAAAGTCGTAAATCTTTTCCGCCAACTAAACTTTCTTCTTCTTTTTCATCCACTCAAAGCTATACAAGCTTTTAGCTAAGAAGATGCACTTTTTCCCTGGACGTTATGAATGAATAGACAGACATATTTTGTTTCTAAAGTTGAAGTGGCAAATTTTTATACGTCTTTCAAGATCAGCATTCAAGTGGAAGTTTCGCAAGTTATTGCTTCAAAAAAGAAAGATACGCCTGATTACCGAAAAGAAGTAGCTGGCCTACTGACAAGTTGATGATTAGTGTTTGTTCTATAAACACGAAGAGAGACGAGTTGCGAAAACGCTTTTAATCGGGACAAGTGTTATTAAAGGGGCGTGATTTTGGGTATTGTGACAGTTGTTGATACCTTTTGATTGATTGTAAGGAAGAAGAAGGACAGATTTTGCAAGTGATATAAAACTGGTTGATTTGGGAATCGCGTGCTATTTTTTGCCCTGCTAATTTGTCATGCTCAAGGTAAAAAACTCCAAGTATCTTTAACGCGGGTAGAAAAACAAATGATTGACGAAGGTGGGAACAACAAGGTAAAGAAGTTTGAAAATCGTGAGCACTTGACACGATACTAGAAAAAGAAGAAACAGATTCTGCAACGTAATTCAGACTATGCAAACCGTTTACGAAGGAAAAATGTTTGGCCTATGTTGGCCACAAAGTAGTCAGTTTTCAGCTAGGTGTGAACTGTTTGCAGAATTCGCAAGCAGGTGTTGTATTTGTTGCTCAGTTGGTCCGTTCTTCTACCGCCAGCCATGGACATGGTACAAGTGCAAAATTTCGGACGATCACGTAAAATATATGTTCAGGCTAAAGTCAATAATACTGATTCATGTTTGGTTGTCGTGTGTGTCTGAAAGCATGTAGTGAATAAATATATGGTGATTATATCGTGTAATGGTTGAGTTGAGTGTATTTGGCGAAAAGGTGTCCGCGTGAGAGAGAACAAGTGTGATTAACTGCTAAATACCCATGGAAATATATCGGATTTGGGTATGAGCAAATAGCCCGTTGACATACCATCCGGCTATCAATCAAGCGTCATCATGTGATGGCGAGTCATGATTGTCGAAATCTGTTGAAGACAAACCATAGCCATCATCATCCACCTCCATCTTCACAAGGACTCAACAATCGTGAAAAATATGATATTACGCGCATAATTATAGTATTGAACAGAGTATAAACAAACAGTTTTGTCGGTGAGAATGATTGTAATTGCAGCAATCTTTGGGAATAATTTCCAAGATTTTGGCGAAAAGTTCGTTGAACGCGTGGAATAATTTGAAGGTGTCAAAGCGTAAAGCGTTTGGCAGGTGGGAATATATATTTTTCGTCAAACGTGATTTCCTGTAAATGGTATTATAACGTGTCCTCACAAATCTTGAAAAGTTAACAGGCTTTTGTCCCACACAAGTGTCTGTCTGTCTGCCTGCGAATTTATCCTTACTTATGAGCATTATTGTGAAGGATGTGTTTGTTTCGCTGTCCCGACTACCGCTAATCACCACAGGGATGATGGAACAGACATTGTCACTTGAAGCGGCCACCGAAGGAACCACATACGGGCGACGCTGTTGAATTTGAACAAACGATGATGAATACTATAGCTATGCGTTTGTCATCAAAGTTTCTTCTCTTACCTTCCTAATTATTGCACCTTGTCGCAGGTGATTTTGTTTTTTCCCATGTCTGACAACACACGTTTGGTTGGAAACTTCTGCCGAGATTTTTTGTCAGCACATATACGTTCTTTGGTTGTCAAATAAGTTGAGAAATGTACACACGTCTTTGAAATGGCAAAGGCGGCCGATGAAGTAAATATTGCTAAGGAGGTTGCGTACACATATCTTTTGATAAAAAAGCGCATGACGAGAATGACATATCCGAATGTGGCCGCGTGGGAGACACGCTATCCTCCACCTGCTTCCCATCATCAGCCTCATCGCAACTTGAGTTTGGCTGTTAATTAGTGGTTTCTTTTGGTCGGCTGATGGGATCAATGGCGGCGGCGACGAGTTATAGTCTTCATTTCCTCCACAAGTAGCCAAAGATGCCACAGTCAAATATAAATCAACAACTACAAATAACGATGCCCTTGGCATTGCCCCTGTTTAAAGTGACATAAGTTATGCATGTACGCGTCCGTTTAGCAAAAAGGTCCGCCGGGCCCAATGCCAGGTAACAAATGTGGTTTCTTCCCAGTATTAAGAATTGCAAAAATATATATGAGTATGCTCATAAATAAAATATATTGGAAAGCTTACTGGCTTTTGAAAGATATAATAATAATAAAAATTCAGTTTATGAGCTCCGACATGGGAGATGTGGTAAGAACATGTGCCAGTGGAGGAAAGGCGTCATTAGCGTTACACTCGATCGAACAAGTGTTGGTTGCAATGGCCGGTGGTGAAAAAAAGAGGCTGGTGGTGACGCTGCTATTTCGCCATAGTGTGTGTGGGTCACCACCTGAATGAGACGGAAAAGATGGCTTTTTTGCCGGAAGAAAGCCGCCTTCATGTGTAATCGAGTATGTCGATGAAAATGCCAGATCATCTTGAAAAGTGTCATGCAAATAGTCGGATAACTGCGACACGTTCAAGGGTGTTCAGCCTCGAGATTTTTGCGTCCTCAAAAGTGCTTTACGGGAACTTTTCTTTTAATTGATCTTGCTGCGCGAGTAATATGTAAGTTAAATCTCGAGTGAGGCACAATTCGACACTTCCGCAAATCATAGCATGCGTGTGGTAGAATTATCTTTTTATACAAGCGAGTGCTCAGCTCACAAGATTGTTTCTTTTGGTCATCGTGAAATAAATCTTAGAAAAAGCTTGTGCAGATGGGCGGCGAAATAAAGATGTATTATGGAACTTTGTGTCAGCTGGCGGCAGCCTGAGTATAAACCATGTTTTTGTCTACAATTAAAATACGGATTAGTGCTTTTGAAGTACGAAGAAATAATTAGTCATTGCTTGGGCTCCATTGTCGCTTCCAAAGTAGGCAAAGTAGCTTACATAAGAAAACACCTTGCCCGCAGTGTCGCTGGGAAGCATTTTTGTAATTGCCTGCCATGCCAAGGATACAGTGTCAGCAGCGTCAGCGTTTTCTGCCGCTGCGTGTTGATGTATTGTGACAGTAACAAGATTTGCTTTGAATGCAGCAGCCCATTGATGTATTTCTGTTTATTGACGTTCAAGGTTGAATTCAGTGACAAGTTTGTCGTGTGTTTCGCCTAATCGGCGGAAGGCGTAGTGCGGAAGCTCCATTTACTAATGACAGCAATGCCCTACAAACTTCTAATGAAGAACCACTTAGAAAATGGTGCGGTGACAAGGCGCTTGAAAGGTCCATAAAGTGAGTCCTGATGTCGTTAGTGGTCTGTTTCTGCATATACTAAAATGTGTTGGTCCTTTGATGGGATGTGGATGGGCTGCTGATGGGTACAAAACTGCTGCCGAAAAGACATTAAGGCGAGCGACGTGCTGAAAAGCGTAGCGTAAATCGGAATTGACAGGCACGAGACAAGGATTAAAGTATGGTATAGCAAATAGCCAGTATATGGATGCAGGATTTCACGGACTAAAATTCGCGTGAAATTTGCGTGGGCCGATATCGGGCGTATGTCAAGATGTGGATTGATTCTGCATGAATCGACTGATGATGACAGACAGGTTGTGATCCACATAAAAGGTCACGGTCACTCGGATCGGATGGAATATATGGGCGGTGAGGTTGAAAAACAGTGAAGGATGAATGGAAGCTTTGGCTGATGATGAATCCGGGTGATGATTTGATGACACCCGATTCTACACAATGGAAACCAAGTATCAAGTTTACGGTATTTGCCCCGCGCACGGTTAGGCAAGTGGAGCTGTAACAAGTTGCTATTGTCGATATTTAATGGAAGGTAACGTATCAAATGTTGTAGGCCGTGTCAACTGGGTAAAAGCGTCGCGGGAGTTGGCTTGACACTCACACGTTGTTCTTATGTCCCGTTGTATGGAGAGACCATTAGCGAAAATTTTGCAAAGGCATTCTGTCTCTCCGCATGGAACCTTTTTTGTGGGCTAGAATAAAGGAAATTTTTGCCGGAAGAATGCGTGTGGTAAAGCGGTTTAACAGGTAATTTGGAACAAATAGGCGAAATTAGGCAATTTTACACTACGATGAGCCGTTATAGTTGGTGAGACTTGTCGGTGATCATTTTTGCTTCATTAGGTTCAACTTGGATGGTTGTGTATGCGGCAGAAGAGGTGAATTGTTTATTCATGGCATTTTAAACCTTGATGTACGTACACCTTGATGTCGGATTATGATGATGTGGAAGTCGCGTCACCAGGTTAAAGTTTGGTGAGGATTAGCTGATTTGATTAATACTATTCATAATGACGGCGGTTGTTTTTTGGGTGAAGTTTAAAGTGGCCTCCAAGGGAGTCTCGTCGGCTGGGGTTTGATGTAAATTTTTGGGGTCTGAGGCTTGTTTGGGTAATTATGCGAAATATGATGTTGGAGGGACGAGTATATACCTGGCCGGCTGGACGATAAAAGTTTTGACAAACTGCGTTACAGGGAGATCACGCAGATGAGACGGGGGAATTGCATGACCATTGGGAGAGGGATTAGCCAGTTGGGTAAATGATGTTGAATAGAGGGAGGCGTCGGGAAAATAATGTTTTAATTACTAATTAAAATTGTATGCGGAAT
>JAQGBJ010003460.1:0-12701 GCA_034698345.1 Sphaeridia pumilis | reverse complement strand
CATCTGAACCTTCTAAACGGTTTATCGAAGGATCTTCACCATCACCAATGAATGCTGCTAGACCGGTTTTAGACATTATTCAACTATTTACTAAAGTATAAAAATGAAAATTTTTGTTTGTTGTTTGCAGTTTTCAACAATCCTACAAAATTCACTAAATGAACAATCTTCTTTGCGATCAGTTACAATCAACAGTTCTCGAACCTTTTTGAACAGGTTTCCAACTTAAATTCTTGAAATCGAAACTGAACTCTTTGTCGACAATTCTCATAATCTAATGAAGATTATGTTTTTGTTTTGCTACGGACGTTTTTTCAAGAGACCGAAATTTCCGTACCGTGGCGAATTTGAACTGCATGGCGCCTTCTACAAGGATATCTGTAAAAGCCACTGTCACTGAGGAAAACGTCAGGGTGTTGGCAAGGAAATTGCTCCTTCCTCCACGTGCTGTAAATGCTCTCATTGTAAACAAACCAAAACTTTTGCTATTTTCGATATTAATGAATCTGATTTCAGATAAACGGTAATAAATTCTTGTTTATTGAAACGTGAAGGTAAGTTCAAGTTACGTTTACTTTTTAGCAATAAACTTCATTACTTTATCTAAATATGCTGTTTTGCCCAGAAAATCAAAATCCCTCACTAAAATTTCTTCATTTTACAGATCAATCTGGACTCCAAGATGGAGCCTGCCGATCTGGAAGACCATCAACCATTAGAAACGTCATCCAAGCCAACATCACTAACCGAAGATGACATTGACAAATTAACCAGCATCCTCAAGTCATTCAACGAAAAGACATCCCACTGTACCGAAATGTCCAAGTCACTGTGCACCGACATATCCGCCGGCAAACTTCCAACGAAAGACGGCATCAGCTTTCTCGAAGTCAAGAATCACTTGCTTCTCCAGTACCTCATCAGTCTCGCTGGTCTCATCGGGATCAAAGTAGGAGGGCAAAGTATACAAAATCACAAGTACTTGAATCAACTTGTAGAACTCCGCGTCTTTTTGGAAAAGATGAAGCCTATTGAAGCTAAGTTAAAGTACCAAATCGACAAAGTTATCGCGATGGCCGAAGGTGGCCCTAAACAAGATGCTGAAGCTGACCCACTGAAATTCCGAGCTAACCTCGACAACCTGCAGAATGACGACAACGACGAGGACGAAGATTCAGACCAAGACGAAGAAGAAAGTGAGAATGACGGCGAAGACATTGATCTTGCACCGAAAGCTTCTGGAGTCTACCGTCCACCGAAAATTGCACCTCAGTACTTTGACGAAGAGGGCGAGGGCGCACCGGCCAAGGCTGAGAAGAATGTCCGCAAGAAGACTTTGAACCAGTCTCTTATTCGAGAACTTCAGGAAGAATTCCTGGACACTCCTGTCGAAATCCACAACATGGGCGACGCCTACGCTAAACAGCTGTCTCGCGAAGTTAAAGATCGCCAGCGGTATGAAGAATCGTACATGACAAGGTTGCCAATGACCAAGAAGGACAAACATAAGGCCAAGGCACTGTCAACAATAGGCGTTCTTGGGGATGAGATTACAGATTTCAAGCAGAGAAGACAGGGGGCTGGTGATAAAAGTAGTGGCAAAAAGCGGAAGTCAGGAGGAGCTGGAGCTGGAAAGAGTAAATCAAAGGGAGGAAAACGCTTTAGAAAAAAGTAAAATATCATAGTCGCTCTAATATTTTCAGTTTTGCTTGTTGAAGAAGAAGAATACCTGTTTATCTGGACTTTTGGAAATAAACTGGCTGAAGTTTTCCGATCGTTTGTGGCTATATTTTTAGTAAAGTGTATAATGCCGAAGTGAGAACTGGCAGCATAAATGAAATACAAGCTTTTTTTAGTTAAAATGATTAGAGCCGAGGATATTAAGTTTCACAAAACCAGGGATGCAAGCCTTTGTTTAGCCGCCTTTCAAGGTTGGGGTCGGGCCCAACCGCCTCCATGAAGGTTGTTTACGAATCCGTCTTCCGGAACGTT
Source organism: Sphaeridia pumilis (assembly GCA_034698345.1). NCBI lineage: Eukaryota > Metazoa > Arthropoda > Collembola > Symphypleona > Sminthurididae > Sphaeridia > Sphaeridia pumilis. Next base: position 10,709 of record JAQGBJ010003460.1, on the reverse strand, counting down.
ATTTCGGTCACCATCGTTTTTGTCAGCGGATGACTTCTGGCCAACACCAATGCCAGGACAGGAGCAATATTTAGCTATATCTTTGGTCTACATGGAGCCATGGATTAACTAACTGTTTTTGAACCTTGTATCTGTATACACCGCAGGACTCGCCAAGGTTGCCGAGAATACCAATTGTTGCTAGTAATTTATGGACTAATTATCAAACATTTGGCAAATACAGCTAACCGACAAGTGTCGTGCGCTACATGTCAAACAGTACACGTTACACAGTACACCCATCAAGAGTAAACCCTATAATTGTGCATTGTTGATTACAGACTCGAAAAAAGGCGAAGATCCAGATGCTAACAAGGTTGTTACAATGAGCATTTACTCATTTCCATCATGTTCTTGTCACAATCAACAATCTTGCGGTTGTCTAACACGAGTTCGTCTCAAGTCTCAAGGCCAATAAGTACAAAAGAGCAACAGCCATGAGTTCCACAAGGTATTTAAGGACAATCATCGATTCCATAGCAGCTTACATTAATTCCGGCTACCATAAATTAATTTCACTTTTCAGACGGTGCTCATGAGCTCCGAAATCCTGTGTATAACAAATGGGGAAACTTACGCTCATTTTGGGATCTGTCCTAGCCGTTCAAATCCTCGGAACGGCAGCCCTGATACCCGGCTTCTTAAACCGCTGGGGTATTTTGTCCAGCCCGATTCCCGCACCGAAACCTCGAGACAACTACCCTTACTATGTCTCAGCCTCTGTTGAAGCTCTTCATGAGCAGCTCTACCGAGATGTCTTCAAGACTGTCATGGACGAAGGCCTCTTCTTCAACACCAATGCCTCGAGGAACGCCTCCCCGTTTGAATTCAAAAAGCCTGATGACCTAAAGAAACTGATTGATTTCAAACTCCCAGAGAACAGAGTTGATCACGCCGAGCTCCTCAGCTTGTTTAAGAAGGTCCTCAAGTACTCGCCGAAAACGAGTCATCCATTCAGAGTTGACCGTCACAGCGTAGCGTAAGTCTTGGAGTTTGGTACTTCAAGAATAAGATATCAAGCTGAAATACTAATTTAAGCTAATTTTACAGCCTCGATCCTCAAGCTTTGATCGGTGACTGGGTTGGTACTTCGATGACATCGACAATGACGACCTTCAAGGACTCGCCAGTCTTCACACTGATGGAGAACGAGCTGACGAAACGTATCCGAGGCCTCATTGGCTACCCGAACGGCGGCGGAGATGGTCTCATCGGAATCAGTTCTGCAAGTACCAATGGCTACGCCATCCAAGCTGCGCTTCAAGACAGATTCCCCGATTCGCGTGCCAAGGGCGCTGTTGGTGGAGGTGTTCCTCAAGTAGCCATTTTCTTGTCTGAGGACGCTGTGTTTTCCTACGAAAAGTACTGCATTTTTGAAGGTAAGAACCCAACTTTATTTACTGCCACACACACATGAGAGTAATTGTTTTTTGAATTTTCAAATTGACTTGAAACTTTCTAGGTATCGGCCAGAAGGCTTGCATCCGAGTCCAAACTGACGCCAACGGCCGCATGAGCATCGCCGACTTGAACAAGAAGATCCAAGCAGCCAAATCCGAAGGACGAACTCCATTGATGGTTGTTGGAACTGCAGGAACGCCCATTTTGGGCGCTATTGACCCGCTCAAAGACATTGCCAAGGTTGCCAAGGACAATCAAATGTGGTTCCACGTGGACGGCCAAGTTGCAGGCGCCTACTTCCTGTCCAAGACTCTGGCAGATAAATTGAGCGGAATCGAAGAGTAAGTGAAATAACTTGAATGAACCTTGTTCTATTTCAAAACTTGGGATGTATTAATCGTCTGGCTATTGCTTACAGGTCAGATTCCTTTTTGCTGAGCCCTGAGAAAAGCTTGGGTTTCCCTGGAGTGTCTGCTGTTTTGGTCTCGAACAGACCCGGTATTTTCAACAAAACTTTTGCTTTGGGTGCAGATGTCTTGTTTAAATACACTTCTCTCTATAACGCAAGTCAGTGGGATAATGGCGACAAAACCATGTTGGCTACAAGAAGGCCGGATATCGCCAAAACTTGGTTTGCCTTCAAGACCAAGGTAAATTGTTGCCCTTCGAAGTCGTTTCAAGTTTAAAACAAGGCTGACGTTTTTAATAATGCTGATTTGGAAATTCAGGGCCAAGATCGCATGGGTCAACATCTGGACTACACTTCAGGTTTGAAGGACTTTGCAATGCAGGAAATCAGAAAAAGGTCCGGAGCCTTCCAACCGGTCCTAAAGGCCTTTGATTCGCAACATGTGGCCTTTCACTACGTTCCTCAGTCGCTAAGGCTGGTGCCTCAGAACGTTCGTGAGAATCTGCTCAAGACCACTCAGGTGAGCGAGCATTGGCTATTCTCGAAGAAAGCTTCAAATGCTTCAGCTGGTTCAATAATTCCCGAATTTATTTTTACAGTTCACCGAAAGGGTCAAGGAGAGACTTTTGAAGGACGGCGCTGTATCCATCTCAGTCGACAATGTCAGAATCCAGTCAAACCCATTCTTTGTTATGTCGTTGAGAAACTCAATCGTGACCCAAGCTGATGTCAGTATATGTTTGATATCATCGAATATTATGGCGAATCAACTGGTTTGGTCCTGCGATCTGCAGCTGTTGCTGGCTCTACTCAAGGCGAAGAAGACCAAGCTCAAGCGCTTGCAGGTACAAAGTTATGGGATGAACCCTGTGGAAAACTAGTGCTTATCTGAATTTTGACACGTAGAAATCATCCCTAAAGAGCTTAGAGAAAGCTTCTTGATCAGCCAACTCCTGCCTCCAATTTTCGGCCGGAGGAAGCCACAACCTCCAGCGGCAGTGACTTCATACCCAGACTTTGTCAACTCGCCAGTGGAGCAGAACCACAAGGAAATCTTCAACACGTTCTTCGAAGAGATTCTCAAAATCGGAACCTTTTTCGAAAACAAGCGGACTTCAGAAGACCCGCTCAACTTCAAAACGCCCGAGGAGCTCCAGTCGTTGTTTGACTTCTCGCTTAGCAATCCTGTGGGTCAGGATGTCACAGCAGACTTGAAGATTTACCGTGATGTAGTCAAGTACAGTGGCAAAAATGGGCATCCGTATTTCGATTTCCATTTGGCAACGGCGTAAGTCCACGAACATCTCGTTTTAAAAACTGACTGAATGAGCAATTCTAATCGTATTTACTGCGCTTAAAATAGCCTTGACGCTTACACTCAAATGATGGACTACGCCCTGACTTCCATCAATGCCGCAATGACCACTTACGAAGACAACCCAGTCATCTCGCTCATGGAACGCGAAGTAACTCAAGAAGTACTCAAGATGGTGTATCCCCAAGACGGCGGCTCTGGACTTATTCTTCCTGGAGGTTCTTCCGGAGACCAAGTTTCCATGCTTCTGGCCTTGCACAAGAAATTCAAAGATTTCAAAAACGACGGCTTGTCCAAAATCAACAAGGTTCCAGTAGCCTTCATGAATGTCCAGTCCCACTATGCTATCAACAAAGGAGGAATTTTCACCGGTAAGCCTTTGCCAACCAATTCCATTCTTTCAAATTCAATCTTCAAAATACGTGCAACTTTGCTGAGCAGGAGTCGGCCTGGACAACGTGATCCTCGTCGACGCCGACGAACAAGGTCACATGAACGTCAAGGACTTGGAAGCCAAAATCGTCCAAGCTCAGAACGAAGGCAAAGTTCCTTATTACGTTGCTGCTACTGTTGGTACCACAGTTTTGGGCGCCATCGACCCTGTGCCTGACATTGTTCAAATCGCCAGGAAGTACGACATGTGGGTTCATGTCGATGGAGCATATGGTGGTTCAACCATCTTCACCAACAATGCTTCGAGGAAGGCTGAAAAGTTTGCGGGTTTGGAAAAGTATGCCTTTGGCTTCGAATGAAGTTTTTTTGATATCAGGTTGTTGCATATACTTTAAAATTTTAATATGATTTTTTCAGAACCGACTCTTTCACCTTCAACCCTCACAAGGCCATGGCTACGAGCCGTGTCGTCACCTGCTTTGTGACTCGCCACAAGGACATTCTCAAGCAAGTGGCTCCATCTCCCAGCAACCAAGAGTTCCACAACAGAGTCCTCTACAACGGCGTTGAACACGATAACGGCATCGATCATTTGTTCCCTGACAGACGCGGACATATTCTCAAGTTTTGGTTCATGTGGAAGGCCAAGGTAGGTTTCTAGAAATTAGCTCAAAGTTTTCAAAGGTTCTGAGAATAATGATTGGCATTTTGTCATCTGAACAGGGCCGTTTTGGCATTGGCGAACACATTGACTACGGCTTCAACCTGACGGCTCAAGCCGAAGAGTACATCAAGTCAAAGGGTCAGCAGTACATTCTCGCCCATCCAGACTTTGCTGCAGAATCCCAAAACATCAATTTTTACTACGTCCCTCCGAGGTTGCGTGGTCGCGAAGTTGATGAGAAACTCAAGGTGGAGCTCGCTGAGGTGATTTCAAAATTACTTACTAGACTTTTGGAAGCCATCCATAACTTGTATCGTGAATGGGTTATCAATGTGACTTGTGGTGATTCTTCAACAGATCCAAAATGCTATCGACGACAAGGTAATTGCTGAAAACGCCCTCTACATCAACGTTGAAGGCGTTTTGAGGATGAAGAACACGTTGATTCTATGCTTGTACAACTCGGCTCTCACGATGGACGATGTCAAGTACATGTTGGACGTCATTGACTACTATGGACGGACCATGTAACTTTGCCAATGTTTCTTCGGCAGTGCAATGCAGATCATCATAATCTCCAGTAAATAAATTTCTTCATCAAACCTCGAGAACGTTTTCGAATCAACTTTTAGATATGCAGTTTACTTTACCGTGTATCTACTCAAAGTATTTATTTTTGACATATGATGATCTGGATTCAAGTATAAAACTCCGTATTCCAACAATCTTCAGATTTATTTTGGTACCTGTGTACTCTCCCACGGGAACCTGCTTCCATTCCTGCTCATCCATTGAAACCGAGTAAATAAGGACTGGGGGCTATTGCTGGAATCTTGGCGGACAAAAAAGTTACTAAAAATAGTTCCTGCAACGGGTTCGGAGCCCTTTTCTTTGACCTGACCAGGACCTGAGCTGAAAAACATGCAGACCATCAAATCCCGTCTCGAAATTGCACGTATATGCATTCTCTAACTAGAATCAGTCAGTCAGTACAAATCAAGGTCGGGACGCGAATCTACAGAGATACAATCTCGAGTCCAAACCTCCTGAAAAATGAAGTTTAAACGGGCGCTTTTTTGCCTCATCGGGACATATCTTCTTCAAGAAGGTACAGCAACGAATTTGGGGCAAGACTTGACTTCGACTGGAACCGACCTTTCCACCGCCTCGCTTCCTTGCCTGGGACCGGAAATACAAGGACTCGTCTACACGTTCGAGACGTACTTGCTCAGGAACCATGCGATAAAAAGTGGTTGCGAAGTTCAGTTGGGAATCGGAACAGTTTACAGATTCAGTTCCACTGAACCCAATAAGCGTATTCTCAGATATTACGTAAGAGTCGACGACGCTGATGGACAAGAGATGGACATCCGACCAGGTGGATTTGTGCTACTTCCAAGCAAAAGTAACGATTCGATCCTCTATGACTTCCATCAGATCTGCTTTCCCCCCGAATGCTATACGCCATCCCTTAAACAAGACCTTCGGTATTGTATACGACCGGACTCCAGTTGGCAATGTGGTGAGCTCAAGGTGGGCCATTTGGGTCGAGCCAGACGGAATAGTAAGAAATACAAAGTATATATGATATCCAAAACTCGTAAACCCTTCAATAAATCTTAAGTGTATATCAATCTTTCTCCAGGTATGGTGTATATCAAGTGTCAACAAAATGACACCACTATTCCCATACGGACCTCAAAATTGCCCGCTGGTTTGTCAGACAAGCTACTGGAATACGATCGACATGAATTTTTGGAACCGCATCTCAGCTACGAGTATCGAATGTACCCAACTTCTGAGCCGCGTCTCTGGGTTTCCTGTGTTCTGAGGAAGCCGCTCCTTTCACCCAATACAACACTTCGGACATTCTTCTACGGGAACGGAGATTTATTCGCAACAAATGACAACTCTCCAATAATTTCTTCTACTCAGGTTTCGTCGCTGGAAAGCGGAAATTTGGTGGAAAGACCTGACAAGTTCCCCACTCCAGTTTCTTGCTTCCCACTTGAATGTCTAACGGCTACCAAAAAGTCCAGCTGCGATTATTTCTCTTTAGGTAGTTTGAGCATCATCGATCACATACGGCATACAAAAAGAAATGTACACTGACAATCATGTTTTGTATAATTTCAGCCTATAAGGTAACAATACATCGGGCTAAAAGCCAACCTGTCCGTCTCTTGTCCCGGGTTCACACGAACGGTAAATGTTCCAAAAAAATTATCAGTATTGTGGATTCAGGTTACAAGATAGAAGCAACCGTCATCGACGATCCAGATCGCCAAAACTGCTGGAATGATTGAGCGGTTTGTCTAATCGCCAATTGAGAAAATAATTTATTGAATCATCATTAATCAAATACTGTAGCATTCTATCAATATTCAAATAGATTATCAAAAATGTTAGACCAGCTTGTATCTCATACAAATAAAACACAAGGCGTTAAACCTAGGCTATCCTCAAAAAGTTCAAAAACCGTTTTGTTCCTATGGTTAGATTTTTTATTATTTTTTCGCGGGATTGGGCCCATGATGTACATTTTAGCTCGGGCATGTTTTGGAATGACATGAATCAACAATATACATGGTACTTACTTTCGAGATGGTGTAACCCAGATCATTTTCGGAGGATGTATGAATTGGACTTCATAGTCATCGCATGAGCCCGGAAGCCCATTCATGTCCCAGTCACCACCCAGCGCGTCAGCTGCTGAATCAAACAATTTGGGGAACGAACAATCTGCTATACATTTTGCAACATTTAACACGAGTAACAACAACGTAAACCACTTCCTTCCTGCAAGAATGGCCATCCTGGAAAGAGTGGCACAACTTTGAACGCGAATTTTTTTTAAATAATTTTCTCCAGTTTAATTGTAACTTGGAACCAACCCAGATGTGACAAACTCTATTCTCAAACAGTCAGAATACACAGTACTTTTCTAGATTTTTCGTCTAGATTCCTCAGCTCCAGAATGTATTAAACAGTTGTACGTCTAGTAATTACAACATGAACTTCCACAAAAAAGCTGAACAAGGCAAAATTAAATAATTAGAAGTACAACCATCCAAAGCCAGATTATCCAAAATTAGAATCAGTAGACGAACATCACTAATCTCGGACTGCTAACTCTCATATACAACTATGACTTTTAGACGGTATAACGTTAAGCCGGATTTAAAATAATTTATAAAATCAGTCAACGTTGTCCTGAAATATGAGTCGCACATATCCTAATTGGCCTTCTAAGGGAGTCGCACAGCACGGACATTCAGCTTGAAGTCCTCGAGTTCCATGAGGTATCGGCATATTTGCCCAGTACCTGTAAAAGTCACCAAATTTCTCATTATCCTCGCCGTCTCATGTCATCAATTATTCCATCTTTCCAAATAAATCTCTCTATACTCACATTGCCGTCTTCTCAGATACCATGTGCCCACATGGGTAAAAGGCATGACTCAGTGGCCCAAAATCGGTATAACACGCCGCTTCGCAAGCCATCGATAGTGCGACCAACGGTCCAGTCGTTAAGCAAATAGGACACGTTCGCTCTTTAGATTCAGCACCTTGTTTACATCCCCATTCATGTCTTCCTTGTACATGGCCACATCTACGAAAGAGCAAAACACATCCGTTACAAAACTTTCCATCAATCCTTCCACCTTCCAACCCTTCAACATTACTTACTTCAGGTAAACAAAAGGTTCCCGCTCCAACGAATTAGTCTTCCTCCCAACAACCAGCGTATTAAGCCCGACCGGGCACTGAGGCCTTCCCGCGTTCACAAAATCAACCATCTGTTCCAGTTCTCGCCGCGTCTGTAACATAAAAAATCCCAAAATTACATTATTAACACTTCTTCCTTCAAGGCAAAATTAATCTCCGTATTCTTTTTTCCCGCCTCCAAACTCACCGGCGATTTCTCCAGTCCTTCAGCCGTCCTCCAAAGGAGTGTCACTCCACAAAGGTCAATCATGGACCCGTCCTCCAGAACGTTGTACTCAGTATCCATCTTTTTGCCCTTCTGCGGCGCTGACCGTGACTCTCGCATCGTGTACATGCCGCCATTCACCGAAACTTCTCGCCACGGCAGCGGCTTGGCGTCCCCGCCAACGAAAGAACCTTTTGCGTGCAGCAATAAAACGCCATTCGTTGTAAGCCCATCGATTACTCCATTCTCTTCCCATTTACTCGCCTTTTCCTGAAACACACAAAATAAAGGGTCGTTAGTCAAAACGTTCACACACACTTTCTTTCCTTACCAACTTTCTCATGCACTTTGAACAAGCCCAAAATTTATCGCCAATCAGTAAACTATCCTTGTCAAACCCTCACCGTTCACACCCTTTCTTTTTATTCCAAGCCCCACATTTCATCCAATTAATGTATACCAAAGTTTCAGACCCCGATTCACCAAATCCTCATGCAATATGACCTCCGTCCGTCCACCCATATCACATTACAGTCTACACCTTTCTCCATCCGGCCGTTTGAAATCATGCAGCAGAAGCACGATTCATTTCTAAGCCTATACAGCCAGTTTGTAAACAGCTTTTAGAACTCTGCATTTGTCAGCACAATCCTCAAGAAACAGAAACACGAACCCAAATCCGATCCTCCTTCATCTTGCTACTAAACTTCATATTACATAATTGAAAACACAGTCTTTCTGTATCCAAAATCTTTACCAACCTTCAGATCACAAATCATTGAGCTTCATCCAACAAGCCCACACGCACGCACTCAAAAAATTACATCGTGTTCAGTGTACAAAAATTCCAGTACTTATACTCGTATCTCGTATTGCCTTCTCACACTCACATTTGCTGGAATCCATAGACCCCAATAGCTATTCCATGTTCTTGTCATCCTAGAAAAATTGCCGTGTACATATTCCATATCAACCTTCTTTTACTTCCTCATGTACTACAAGCCAAGTTTAACTTTCAACTTTGACAACTCCTTCTCAAACTTTCTCAGCTTCCCTATTCCAACCCTAACAAGATTTACCTCCTTTCCATATCGAATTACCCAATACAATATATTCTTACTGTTATATACCAATTCAAACATTTTCCCCATCTCTCACAAAATTGTCATGTTCAAACATTATATTTCCATCCTCTTCCATCTTGTTCCAGCTGACAGACAATTTCAGACAAGTTCCATAGAACCAAATACTTTCCCAGAGACAGTCTTTATAGTGTCGCAATTTCTCCAATCCTCCCATTGTTTTATTTGAGTCAATTATATAAATATATCCATCCTTTAATTACTTGAAACTTTACAACTTTCCCCACAAAACTCCTCAAAACTTCATGTATTATCGTCACTGTCCAACTGTCTTCATTAACAATCTATTTTCTCCAATAAATAAACTACTGCTTCCCAGTCTATGCAATTTCTCTCTTCTTCTTCTTCATCCCAGTTCATTTCCGACAAAATTCTTATATTTCCTACTATTATTTCTTCCAGCCCTTGAAATCACGTTCCATTCGCAAAATCCAGCGCCCACTAAATTCCAGCTTTCTTTTTCGATCCCCGCAAGAATCCAGCAGCATTTCAGTCATACACTTCTGGAATCCTCATGTAGAGCTTTTAGCAAACTTTAGCACTTTCTCTTCTTACTCTTCCTACCATTTCCCCACCAGGAGCCATTAAGCGCGCTAATTCCCTGCATCCAGTCACCCAACCAAAAATATTTAGGATTCACACTGGCGAACAGTCGTCTAAATGCAGATGCTCTACATCCCTTCCATTCTCATTTCTCCTCTTCACTATATAAAATTTAAACTCCTTTTTGATACAAGACTATATTCCACACCCCTGTAGCTCAATTCCACCATATCAACCATGTCCCTCGGCCAGCAAATTAACAGCCTTGTCCTTGGTTTAAATCGCTTCGAGCTTAAATAGACCCTGAAGCAAATCCTGCAACTACATTTCTACTCCAGCTTACGTTCAAGACACACTCGCTATAAAACAAACTTTTAATAGCCCTTTCCATACCACACATACACAATCGTTAATTAATTCCTTAATAGCCAATAAATTCTAGACTGGCCACAACCAGACCGACCAAAGTTGCTCTTCTTCTTCGTATCCAACAATTTTACCTTTCATCCATCCTTAAAACTGAAACCGATCAAAAACCGATAAATTCACTTTCCCCCAACCAACACTTTACTCTTTCCTTCACCTTGTTTCTCATTTTTTCATCAACAGGCTTCTATAATACAACCTCCATCCGATGATGGATGATACCAGTCGCCTTGGATCCATCATCGTCATCATAATCTTCAGCCCATACAGCTAAAACCATTCATGAAAGTCTTCACATGTTCCTTCTTTTCCCCATGCCTCGTGCCACACTAGCCGACTGAAAAACTACAAACTTTGCCACCTCTTTCACCTATTTCTCGGCTCACAGCCCTTTTCTCACGCCGTCGAAAATCTCAAGATCCTGGTGGACAAATACAGACATG
>JAQGBJ010003459.1:0-12705 GCA_034698345.1 Sphaeridia pumilis | reverse complement strand
ACCTAGCATGATATCCATTGGAGCAAACAACATCCATTTCTTCGTCTTTATCACAGATATTACTGCTCTCCCAAGCAGTGCCGTTGCATACTTGCTTCACATCATCACCACCACATGACTTAGGTTTGGCCACCGTCTGACCAACTAGCTCCACAAACTGCCGACATCTCAGTTCAAACAACAAATCTGGATTTGTCTCTAACAAATTTGGGTACAACTCCTGCGTTGCTTTCTCAGCTTCAGGTATCCGACCTTCAAGTACTAGGCGTTGTATTTCTGTAACAACAAAATAACCCTTTAACCCATGCGGTTGCATTCAATCAACATGCACATATATATTAAAAATTAAATCACTGACTTTGTCGGTTCTGCATAGACACCAGATCTTCAGCTACAGCCTGTCCGCAAGTTTTAGCAAACGCTTCAGCAGTTGCACAGTACCCATGGTGTACCAAGTATGACATAACCATTCTGCGTGACAAAAAAAAACATTACACCCTGTTTCCTATATCTCCCACTATCCACTCCCGCTCAACTTACTTGTTCATGATTCCTTCCCAATTCCGATATGTATCTGGAATCGGATATCTGTTGATCGTGAGTCGAGTTCGTTGCCTGAGTTCTCTAAACATATCCTCAATGTCAAACAAGAACGGCTGGTGACCAAAATTTGCCTCGACCACCTCTCCAGGAGTCTGAAGGCCCACAGTGGGATATAAATTGGGCTAGAACAAAAATTCACATTACCACATATATTCTCCAAAAAAAATCCATACCAACATTACTCACATGCGTCCTCACCGGAAGATCTGTGAATGCAATGCCCAGGTGATGGCCATTCTTGGTGTAGAAACAAGTATTGTCTATGAGGTTGACTCCGCAACCTATCACATCATCGGTGGTAAATGTTGGTCCATACGGCTGTCCAGTTCCCGAAGAACAGAAACTATGCCCATCATCTCCATGGTACCCCCAAGAATGCTTATCCCAGCCTGGAAGACGATTCATGTTCACCCCTTGGGCCGAGAGACCGATACCCATGTACCTACAACATCAATACAGACATTCAAGCCACAATCAAACCTTTTTAACACATTTATTGTTTGAAAATCAACATACCCATCTCGACCCTTTGACACAATCTTTACTTCAAAGTAATATAATCCACACGCTGCAGGAATCGGATGCGTCGCTCGAACGCTGGCTGCATCCTTGTGCCCTTTACCATGTCCTAGGAAAAACCAAAATTACCATTAGCTACCATACGCTCACCAAATTTATCTTCAATACTCATGTATCTCTTAACCAACTCACCTTTGTAATGTACTTTGAGATTATTCTGTGACAGTCCAATAAAGTTGTACTTATCCTTAGGACTCCAAGACCTCGGCAACGGAGTTTCAGCTTCGTTCACCAACGGATACAGTTCCTTGATTCGGTCCACAGGACCGTCTTCTGGTTTCGAGCCACCAAACATTTTCGCTGTGGCCAATTCTCTCAGAACCCTTTGAAACTCTGATTTTTCCCTGTCAGTTCAGTTTAGCAGTCTGAATATCGTTCCCAACATGAGCAAAAGTTACCAACACCTTCCCTCAGCTGTTCAATCAATCACTGCATCCCCAACACATCAGTACACCTAATAACGACGCAATCAACTTCTCTATTCCTTCTTCAGCATTATTAGTAAATGACAGCTCCAACCTCAGAAAACCTTTGTAATAACATGCCCACCAACCCTCCAAATTTCGCCAAACTTTTCAATACTTTTCAGACTTCAAAACCTGCACTCAATTTCTTACATTCATTCACACCACGAGTTCCCTGCACCTTTTACAAGTTTACAAGCCACTTTTTGCGATTCTAACACACATTTTTAGATTCAAAACAGAATATTGTGTCTCTTCTTCTTGTGTGTGTAAAGCTACGTAACAACAGCATTAGAACAAGTTCACACAAATAAACTTTGTGCGTTTGTACATAATAAATATCTGTGCACTACAGGACTGTCTCGCTATACCTGAACAATTACACATGCACAAAGCGCCACCTCGTATCGTACACTCTCGTCACTGCTCACCCTGTATCTTCTTCCCTTTGTTCAACACTATAACGATCAGATGGTTGCTATGCACATCAAAACGTCCATTCGCTATGAGCATACCACCTCCCCGACCTTGTATGCATCATACTCACGCACTCTCTCCCGTTGCATCTCTCCTCTCTGGCCACCAGCGCCACTGCGTGGTCCTCTCGCGCACTACAAAACAAAACAAAACGTTGTTGTTGATACGAAGCCAGCTGTTCCTTGGGTGTATTACGGGGAAAGTTCAGGTGTCAGCAGCGTTGTAAGCGCAGTGTATTTGTATTTCTACATATACGGGGCTATGCTTTCATGCATTTTGTCACTACATATCCTTTTGTATTATAGCAAGGAGCGTTTATCCGTGTGGTAAAAGCGTTTAGGTTGTCATGCAATGCTTTACAGGTGGTAGTGTTATTGCACGCAACGTTAAATATATTCAGGACTGGAGAAATTAGCAACTATGTATATATGTGGAGGAGCTGCTGAGAGACACGCGTAGAGTGAAAGCTATAGCTAATTGCGTAAAGGAAGGACTGTAGAGAGAAAGCATAACGTGGAAATTGGGGAAGAACCGTGAACAAGGACTATTGGAGAAAGTAGGGGACGGATATATACCGATTCTTCTTGTTCGAGAGTGAAAGTCGTGTGTGTGTGCAAGAAGTGTGTAGTAATTGTGGAGACAAGAAGAAGGGTAAAAGCAGGCAGGGAAATAAGGATAGCAAAGGAAGGGGAGGAGATGTGTGGTGGGCAAAGGGAAAAGGAGAAAGTGAGCAGCATGGGTGTATAAAAGAAGATTATGTGTCAGGGTTCCAAGGATGTAACAGCAAGGTATTCCCGGACGGGATAAACAAAGAAGAAAATATAAAGCTATTCTTACCTTACACGGACCGAGGACTAGGACTGCTCCTTCTCGCCTTCTTCTTCCTCTTCTTTCTCAACCTTTAAATTTAATCCAGACGCAGGGTTTCAAAAAACAGTCCATCACCAGTCGTACCAACCAGCTTGTTCTTCATTACAAGTCCTGCCGTTTCTTCTTCGTCTTCTTCTCAATTATATATATCTCAACATCTTGGACGACAACAAGAGCTAGTGTGTCAGTCATGGGAATCTTGAAATGTTCTTCTAATTAAACAAGAGCTGATAATTGTCAAACCAGATAAAAAACGAGTCCAGGGGCTCCTCCTGTTCCTACTTTTAGTTATCATCGTACCTAAGAATACATTGGTGCTAAAAATATATTAACTTCTACTGCTCCTGTAGCTGCAGCTACTACGGATCCTAGCAGTACTTACTTTTAGTGTTTCAAAGGTAAGTATGGCGACAAGAGAGAGAAAGTGGACCAGATGGACTGCTATTCTGTCTGCAAGCATGCACTTTATTTACGTCAGCAATTTTTCACAATTTGACGGCCTTGATTCCTTGATTCCAGAATATGTGTAAAGTAAACTCAATTATTTTTTTATCATCCGCTGACAACGACAAGAATTGTTTGTGAGCGGATGTCGTATTTGATTAGGCCAATTTTCATGTTCTTGCCAACACAAGCGAGTGAAAGCAAAATTGGGCTTGACTTAACCACAATCTGAAAAAGTAAATATTTTTTTTGCTTTCTCCAAGCCTTTGTGGAGCAAGATTGTATGTGATTTTGACCCAAATTTTGTTGTATATAATTTAGTTAGTGTATATTTTTTAGCCTGAATTTTTGAAAATGTGGAATAGCATTCCATCTTTTGGGTGAAAAAAAAGAATATGGTATAAAGTTGCCAAGTTGACATTTGATGACACACGTCCTTCTTTTTTGTCTGATTCCAGGTAGCAGCGTGTGAGAAAAGTGTTTGCGTGCTGCATGTGTAAATGGACGTCGTCGACGGCACATTGTCTGCCATTGGGAATTGAGTGTTGAATATCTGTGAGAATATTGTAATCCAAGTAGTCGGCGGTCAAGTGTGTGTTTTGTGATTGTGATTGTGTGAGGACATTGAGTGTCGTGGATTATAATAATTTCATGAGAAGGGAGACAGGGACCATGAGGGCCATTTCGCGAATTGGACAGGCCGTTAACGTGGCGGTGGAACGCTTTGTCACTGTTGGTGAAGCCATCGCCGATGACAGTGACGAAATCAGACCGCAAATGTTCGCTGCTTGTCAGGAAGCCAGGGCTGCAGGTATGAATATTTTTTTTAAACTAGAAGCAAAGTTCAAGAATTCGTGCAAACATTTATAATTTATTTACCAAGTAATACAAAAGCCATTAAGACAAATTTGCTCACTTGGAGAGACACTGGACGGAATCAGCTTTAAATTATTGTCGGCTGGCACACAACAGCAGTTTTGGTCTGTCACGGCATTGGATGGGCGAAAGGCCAAGGTGGCGACCGACTATCACAGGTGAAACATATCGAAACGGCACGCAAACTTGACCCGCCCGCCGCCGTATATTTACGTTTGCGAGCATTAAGATTGTTATCTGGAGCCAAGTCTACCTGGCGGTGCTATCAGAGGCTCCGATTCGGACGGAGCAAGCAAAAAATACAAAAGTCATAGGCGGACAAGAGAGCGGAAGTGTCTAGCGGAAGTTGCGCTTTGAATTGCGGGTGTCGTGATGAATGTCAGAGGCGTCCATGTGGGGGTGGCAGAGCATTTTAGCTGTTATAAACGTATGTAAACATTAGGACATGCTTTAGACACGTTCGATAAGTTTCCAAGGTCGTCGATTATTTCTAGCCCTGATAAAATCTAAATTCAGGCGTGGGGTCAAACTGAAAAAAAATATTCTTGAACCAAAAATATATATTTTGCAGGTACAACGATTGAAAAACTGTGCGAATTTTCCGGAACGAGCCATAGAGTTGAAAACGATGATGGCTCCATTCCAAGGACCATCACAGATCGGGCTGCGATGGTCCGCGCGGCCCGTTGCCTTCTGGGCGCCATTACGCGGGTCCTTTTGCTTGCAGACAGCGTTGTGGTAAAACAGCTTCTGCTGGCCAAGGATAAGGTAATTATAAATTGTTTTTGCTTTTGAAGAAAAGCCATCGAGTGAAAATATGTGAATATGTGGGCACCTTCATGTGGCTTGGAGATTGGATCCTGTTGTGGGGCCTTGGCGAAGAAGTGCGCGGTTTGTAAAGTATATGTTTTTGTATTGTGTGATGTTCAGGTAATCAATACTCTGACAAGGCTGGAATCCGTCACAAATTTCACCGAATTCGTCAAAGCTTTCAGCCAGTTTGGGCTAGAAATGGTTGAACTCGCCCAAATCACCTCTGATCGTCAGGAAGACATTAAGGATGAGCGGCGGCGAGCTCAAATGCGGGCTGCCTGCTACGTCCTCGATAAATCCACTACAATGCTTCTGACTTCGGCCAAGGTGAGCTTCTTCCTTTCCCAACAACTTTCACTCTGCCAAATGCATATATATAACAAACAAGAATATTATTCCTTCCTACGTCAATCAAGCCGAGCAACTCAAGCGGCAGTTGTAGGTTACATACATTCCAAGTCAGTCAGTCCAACCACACTTTTTGGCCTTGACTTTTAAGGTCAGCTGCTTGCAGTAATGAGAACGAATAGCTTGATTTCCCAGAAATTTATATAGAAGGCAGGCAAATGTCAAAAGTGGCAAACCACCGACTGAAATTCGTTGACTTTTGCGGCGGCCAGGAAATGTAATTTGAAAAAGGGCAAATATGCTTCAAGTATGCTATGCTTAGAGAAGGCCGGAAATATGGGGAAGAAATTATATAATTTTTTTACCGAAATTCATAGGCTTGCTTAAGACATCCTGATAGTAGTTCAGCCCGGGAAAACCGTGACACTGTATTCTGCCAAATGCGGAGAGCCATGGACTTGATTCATTACGTCATAAAAGATGGCGTCCTAGACACTGCATCGACCTTAGTCACTTGTTCTTCCGTCGTTGTTGGCCAACGTAATCGGTGTTCATCGAAAAAGGTGCAAATCTGAAAGAATTAATCAAGGTTGTCGATATAGAACTTAAATGAAACGGCATCTTTTTTTAAACGTTAGGTTGAATGGGAAGGAGACAACTCGCTGAACGCAACGTTGGTTCGATTCCTAGACCAAGTCGAAGTGACAAAAATAACTTTGCTTGGGCCTCAAGCTCGCCAAGACCTTCCAGCTCTCATGGACTACATTCTTGAACGCATTCAAGTGAGTTGAGGGGAGAGAAAGTTGATATGACTTGGGCGGCGTCGGAGGTCAGGAAAGTCGTTAATGTAATGTGTTTTTTGCAGGACTTTACCGACTCTGCATACACGACTCATGAACATCGAGAAAACATTTTACTTCTCTGTGATCGCGTCAGACTGCAGCTAAATCAGCTTCTTAGAATTGGTCTCACCACGCAAGGGAGTGGCCTACCTTCGGTCAGTATTGTTTTTTCATGACGCTATTCGCATGGCCATGTCGCATTTTTATTATTAGAAAACTATAAAAGCTCCAAGTTGAGATTCGAGTCACGCCCAAACGACCTTTGATTGAAATATATGTTTGTGTGTATTTCGGTTACAGCAAGAACAAAAAGACTGCCCGCTTGAGCTAGAACAAGCGATCGATGGAACATTAAAATCTATTCAAGAACTTCGAGTCCAGCTCCAAGAAACGGCGCTTTTGCAGGTATGTGAGAGCTATAGCGAATTATTTTTTGCCTTTCATAGGTCAAGGTGAAGGTCAGAAGAGGTTTTATAATGGTTTGGCATTTTTTACAGGCTGCAGATATGAGCCGGAATTGTTACCATACCAACGAAGTCATTTCCGTCATGCGAAACGCTGCCTTGACTACAGACAGCGATCGCCTCGAAGATGTCGCTGAGCAGTTTGGCGAGCATTTGGAACATACTCAGGAAGTGAGTTGAAAAATTGTTAAATAAATTCTATGGCAAAATCTATGACTTTAATCCATGAGACAAAGAGCCAAAGTTAATTTTTTGGCACTGTTGTAAACTAACTGCCATGAATATATTTTTTTATAGGTCTGCACTCTTCTCAGACACATTAGTCCAACGGATTCGTTCCACATACGGGCCAAGTACACTGAAATTAACTTGAAAATCTACGGACCCCAGATGGCGGTAGCTGCGCGAACTCTCTGCGGCAACCCAACTTCCAAGATTGCGCAGGAAAATTTGGAAGTCTTTATCGAAATGTGGCAGTCGCTCATGAACGAGTTTGAACAAATGACAAGTGATATTGGCAACTACTGTAGAACTGGACAGGACAAAAACGTTTACTTGTCCTTACCAAGACCTGGAGTGAGTAGAAAATAGGAAAAATATTCATTGTTTCAAGATTAATTGCTAGCAATAACTTGACATTTTTATTTATTTTTTAGAAACACGGCTCTACTCCTAAACAAGTCAAACCGCCAACTCAACAACTCGACTCTGAAGAAAAAGCCAAGATTGAAAAAAGCGGACAGGAAATGAAACTAATGGGATCTGACCTCGAAGCCGAAGCTGAAAAGTGGGGAGAGGAGAATCTAGCGGATGAAAACAATGACATTGTTCGAAGAGCCAAAAACATGTCGAGTATGGCTTACAACATGTACCAGTTCACCAAGGGCGATGGGCCGCTAAAAACAACGCAAGATTTGTTCACTCAAGCTGAATATTTTGCCGAAGAGGCCAACAGGCTCTACAAAGTCGTACGACAGTTTTCCTACTTGGTGAGACATATTTTTTAATTTTTTAACCTTTAGGTAATAGAAACTGTTTTGAAAAATTTGACGAATCTGCTCAGGTACCAACTGGGACCGACAAAAAGACTCTTTTGGAGAAAGTCGACGAAGTACCGACTCGAGTACAGCAGCTCCAATTCACCGTCAAGAATCCAACAGTCGGCAAAGCATCCACGTTCACAAAGGTTGATTCCGTGATTCAGGAAACAAAGCACTTGATGATGGTCATTTCCAAAGTGGTCACAAACTGCTTCGAATGTGCTTCCAAGGTGAGTAGCTCGTGTATATAAAATTGCCCAAGTTTGTAAATTCAAGACTGGAAAATAACATTTTCCTCAAACTATTACAGTACAAACTGGACTTCCGAGGCCTATCGCCGAGAGGAAGAAATTCGCCCTTCGGCCGGTCCGACTCTGATGACGTGGGCGGCGGTACCGGAAGCGAGCAGTCCAAGGGCGGCGGCGGGTCTAGCGGCGATGGGAGTTTGTGACAGTTTGGTATGGGCCGGAGGCCCAAACAAGACGGTCGCAGAACGCGGGTTTCCTTCCTACTCTTCTAGAAGTAGTTCAACGGCCATATAACACCTTGAGATGGCCATCCTATCTGCTGAGTCGTCATTTGAGCTCGTCGTTGTCGTCGTTGAAAATATAATTGTGGCAGTATATTTTCGCTTCAGCAACAACATCAAAACAATGTGCTTCTTGGATCCCATTTCCGTAAGCGCAATAATAATACTTGGCTATTACAACGGTTGAAGTACACAACCTCGCCAAGTCTTGAAAGCGAACGCGACTTGAACGATCTCATTTGTCAATAGTTGCCGTAATCTGGAGCAACACTTTTTAATCCGACTGTAAGCAGCATTCACAGATCATATGAAATTTTTGTTTGAAAAATTCCTTTCGCCTCCAAAACAATCAGTAAGGTTCAAGTTCCTCCTGTCCGTATTATCGTACCTCCAAAATGGCTATTTCTTTGGAAATGATCAATCGCAAGAGTCCATTTATAGCTGTTATTGTTATTAGCCAAAAATCCCCTTCAATCTCAAGGGACAACAACAAAGACGCCAGAATCTTTTTATATTGAATGCAAAAAGTGTGAGGTATTTTTCAAAAGTTTTCGGCTTGATTGATACAAAAGTGTGTGTCCGAATCGTTTTGCTGCTGAATGCGTGTGTGATAGAACTGTTTGTGATTTTTAGTGATACTGAATGTATATAAGTTACTTATTTTGTAAACGAAATTATTAGCTGGACCCATCGATCTAAAAATTAATATATACATGGCCTCAAGTCAAGGGTTTTAGGCTCCAAAAGTATACGCGAAATCTCAGTAACAATTAACATCAAAGTTTTTGTAGTAGCGTGCCAAAAAGCTACTTTCACTGCTATTAATTCCAAAGAGTTTGTGAGGCCCTGGGAGGGTTTTCCATCAGTCATCATGATAAGTACGGTAAAAATATTCGTAAAATACAAACTTTGAACAGGGAGAGATTACTAAAAACTATGTCCAAGTGTCAAAAAATCTCAATTTTAATAAGGCATCTAGCCAAAGGTACATTTCATTTTAGGATTACAGGGTTTCGACACGTAATATTTGAAAAAGATTTGACCTTGTCAAAAATTGATCAGCGGCGTATATGTACTAGCCACTAGATTTCTAAATTCTAAAAAAACGAATCCCCCAACGATATAGTATTTTAGCATCAAATAATTGACATTTCATTCTGTTGTTCAACTGTACGAATTAGTCTTTATCGAAATATCAAAGGAAGCTTAACAACGAAGACGTATAATCAACTGACAAGCTTTTAGGCTCCAAAAACGAACCCAGCGCCACCTGCCTCACACTCGCACTCATACTTTTGCTGCAACACAGCTTACGACAAAAAATCTCACTTGAATCTCAATTCTCCAACAGTATTAATGGACAAACTGTTAAAAACCCTCACACGTATTTAAATGACACCGAAGAAACAACCTGAAACGATCTGAGCTTTTGCTTATTAGAAGAAAACCCTTGATAGATTAGACACATTTTTAGAGCTTTCAACCCTTGATTTTTGCATGGCAACTTGAACCGATCGATAGACGACTTTGCTGTGATACCGCGCAGTAGCATGTTAACTTTTTGGCTTTTTATCCCGAGCTTACCAACTTTCTCCAAAAAATGCTTATAGATTCCCTTGAAAATTGAGAAACGAGCTGCTTCTAGAACAGCCTGTAGTTTAGATTTAAAAATACTTTACATTAGGCTAGAATCGGAAAATCGGTGCTGAAAAATCTAATGCAAGGTGCTTATCAAATAGCTCACATCAAAAACTGCAATTTTAGGCTGAAGGTAAACTGTCGAAAGCTTATAACAACTAAATCCATAGGCGGATCACTACAAGTGGAAAATAGTCATATTATATTGGTGTTTGAAATAGTCATGGTAGAATTTTTGCTCTCGGAATTATAAAAGTAAAGAATAGACTGTGTGTTAGAAAAAGTTTACATGTTAGAAACATGCAAACTGCTCAAGTTTCAGGTTCTAGAAAAAATCAAAAGGCTAGACGAAAAATCTTCTTTTTGCAACATATCTTTCCCCATTGGTTATAAAGGAAAGGCTAATGTGGCCGTCAGTGACGGCTAAAAAATTGCCACTTGATCACTCCAAATTGGTCTTTTACAGCAGAAACAAGATTTCTAAAGCGTCAGGAACAGAAATTGAGGTTCATTTGTCAAAAAATATACTATTAAAGTAATAGAGCGAGCTCTCTGAGGTTTCAAAAACAAATATTCCATGTTCATGACACGGAACCCAAAATACTCTCAAGATATCCTACGAATAGTACATTAGAAAAAAATATTACGATTGAAATTATAATCACAAGTTTTTATAAAAATCTTTTCGTCTTTGATCTCAGGTAATTCAGGTTTTCTAGGCTCAAAATAATTGGATCCTTGTTTTAAAATTTCGTCTCATATAGCATTTGATTGACAACCACAAAATCTTGTTGTTTATAATCACTATTCACTATTTATAGTGTATTTGTGTCATTGAATGTTATTAGGTATTTATTAACGTGTCCCATCAGGGTGAGAAATTAGCCTACGCTTTTCAAGTCTGAGGATGATGTTGATGGTTTTTTAAAAGAGGTGTGAATGTATTTATTGCTTCTTTGTAACTAAAAGTTATTACTGAAAAAGCAGGGTTTCTAACCAACTTTCTCTTTGAGAAAGCACGAGTCTACGAACTAATGTAATAGCAGAAAAACAAACACGTGTGAAACACGTGTAAGCGACTGGTATATATCTCAAGAAGGAAGCAGTATTATGTCGAACCTATACTAACGAAGCAACTTTTCACCAAGCACATCTGATGACTGCAAAAATTCGAGCTTTTACCGAGTCGTTTGTAAAAATAGGTGAAAGCTATAAATGTGGGAAAGAGGAAAGAAAGCTTATGTGGAATTGTTAATAGAGTTTGTCATCAAAGACATTTGTTATGAGCCATATATTAGAAGAAGCCGATTTTTAGCGTGTCTCAAACTAACCTGTTCACAATGTTGTCACAGGCTACTAAAAACCCTAGGCAATTTTTAGACGAGTTATTATTATAAATGTCAGCCATAGTGTGGTTGCGGTGCTCTGCCGTCTAAATTAACGTGTATAGCTTTATAGATAGATGTGGTCACCTGTGAGAGCTTCAGAATGTCAAAGGTCAAGTAGTAGATGAGAGGACAACGAAAGTAAATGAACGATTGCACACCCGTTTTGCTGATGGATCAGTAAATTATAGAAAACGGAATTATAGACGAACGAAAAATTAGAACTGCTGCTGGTTTGCTTGCGACTGTGTGTTTGAAATAATTAATATGTGCACTTGGATGGTTATAAATTATACATGAATATAAATACTCACTCACAAGGTATTTTGCTGTTAATTATAAATGTTACAAATTATATATATGAATGTGGAAATTTGTTGATCATTGTTCTACACAAAAGGTCATAGGTTGACTCAAAACTCTGGTAAAAAGTTTTTACTTGAAATATATAAACTGTTGATGGTAACAGAAGAAACTACTATTACGTGTAATATTATACTAATATCTTATCCCGCCCATACAAAATTTGGACGCAATTATATATTATATTGGTGCTAGAAACCATAAGATTGTTATAAGTTACAGAAAATGTGTATCGAATACAGATGCTTATATAATCAACTGATTTTTGTGTTCCAACTTTTGATTACCAAAAAAAGTAATGGCAAAAGATGAACGTTTTGGATATATGAGTTGCAAAAATATAATGAAAAAATTTTACTATTGGATGTTATATAATAAGAAAAAAGTTAAAATAATCTAATGGTCATAAGGTGAAATGTTATATTTATGGGTTTGGTGTCGGCTGACAATGCAAGTTGAATAGGTTTTGTATGATTACTTTGATGTTGTTTGCCATATAACTTATTGCTTTAGAGGGAAAAAGACGTTAAAAGGTAATTTGATGTAAAGATCCCTTCTTTTATACCTGCTCCATTAAATGGTCCTCGAACTGCCACGTCAAAAAGCATTTCGCAAAAATTAAACTTGTATCAACAGTACGCATTGGTCTTGACTCATAATTTGCTAGATTAGAGCAAAGTTGCAGCAATGCTTACATGGCAACGCTAGAACAAACCTACAGCAATATCCGATGTTTGGAAATGATGGGCACCATTAGACATGGCCCAACCATGGGCAACAGCGCTGCAGCCACGAGATCAACCGCGTTGCAAAAAACTGAAAAGTTTTACAACAAAGCAAAACCAGAGTTGGAGGTTTTTCAGTTTTATGACAGTTATAGAAATATCGTCCAGATCAAGTGAAAAATGACTCAAACGGTCACAAACGCTACTGGAAGAGATACTGCTTCAATTTAAAGGCTAAATAGGCG
>JAQGBJ010003458.1:0-12706 GCA_034698345.1 Sphaeridia pumilis | reverse complement strand
TTGCAAGAGAGTGAAAGTTGGAAGATGGTAAAAGGTTTGGCGGGAAAAAGTTGATGAGGACCAAATGGCGGATTATAAGTAATTTTGGGGAGAGAGAGAGAGCAAAAAGCAGAGAAGAAATTGTTAAAATGATGGAAAGTAATCAAGGCACCCGGTTCTTAATCTTTTAAATGTGCGAGAGGAAGAAATGGAATGAACGTGGGAATTTTGAATGCGGATTGTCGGATTTGTGGAGCTTCAGTTTGGTAGTCAATAATGGATGGCGGTGAACTATGTACTGTGATGTGTGAGTGGTTAAAAAGATTACTAAAGCGAGGACGCATAAAGAGTTGATTCCATTAGTTAAAGCAAGTCCTTCCAAGACAGACTTAAAGATCTGAAGAAGACTTTATGCGAAGAAGAAAAGGGAAATTGTTTCAAGTTGACTTTTGTTTGTATGCAATGAAGCATTGAGAATGAGTTTTGCGAAAAGTTGAGGACATGGTGGTGGTGGTACTTGGAAGAAGGAAGTGGAGGAAACTGGACGGATTAATGTGGAGGAGTTTTGGAGGAAGTTGACGAAGTCCGAGGTGGGCGCTGGTACCAGGGAAGTTTAGCTAGCGGGTTGGTTGTGGAACACCTTCAAGTGGCGGCGCTAGGAGAATGCTGGTGGATGCTGGAAGGATAGAATTAATGGATAAGATTTACATAATGGTTTTGAGAGGAAACAATTTCTGGTGAGTGAAGAGAAGAGAAAGCGAAGGGAACAACAAAGGCAGATGGTTAATGCGCTTTTTGTAGATAATTTATCGGCGGGTTGGCAGCTGAGGGCTTTATAATAATAATACATAGCTAGCTGAAGAAGAGCGTTGAGGATTGGAATGATTGTGGGATTGATTTTGCTTGTTGTTTTTGAGAGAAAGAATTTATGTGTACAAATGCAGAGTGAGCCAGCAGCAGAGATGGAAAGTATAAAAGGTTTTTACTAAAGGAGTGAAAGTTTGAGCGAGCAAGGAGATCATGTTGTTGTTTGTGGGAGGAGGAAGAAAGGGAAAAGTGTCATCTCGAGGGACAGAGGCAGGAGCATGACAAGGGTATAAATAACGTTGGGCCCAAGGGCCAGGAAGCTGAAAGTTGAGAAGGCTTTAGCATGAAATGGCGATCAGTGAAGTTCCGGAGGATTTTGCAATAGCTGCTGCTGGACAAGTGAGAGTGGATGGGTTGCTGGTAACAAATGAGAAACACGGGGTGTGGCGTGATTATTAGGGTTTTTGAGGGACCTTTTAGTTGGGCAAAGAGCGAGAATGGAAATGTGGATGTAATGGCGGCGGAATGCTTTTGGTTCAACTGCTGGAAGTTGTGATGACTAGGTTGGATGATTATGTAGAAGGGTTTGAAGAGTGCTGAGCGAAAATAATCAGGAGAGCAGCGGGGGACGGAGATTTCATGTTTTTTGGCGTTGAACTTGTTAAAATATGGAGAAAGTATTTGGATTGAAAGTGGAATTTTGGCGAGGTAAAATAAGCGGCAACTCCGGAAGTTGGTACTTGCGAAGTGTGAATTTCGAAGAGATGGATAGAACTGGGGAGGGAAAAAGTGAAAGAAGGATTTCATAGGAAATAGTTTTGTTGTGAGTTTTGAAGAAGCAATATGTGGAAAATTCGCAAAGGATAGAGAAGCAAAGATGGCTGTATTGTGGAGCGTTGTTTGGTTGATGATTCAAGGTGGGTTTTGTGAATGTAGGGCTTGAATGACCAGAGGGCGAATTGGGTGTAATGTTTATGATTTGTGCTGAACTAAAGTATGTAGGAAGGAGCGGCAGTGAGATTAATAGTGTTGGCGAATTGTTGTTGTTGTTGTTGTGGGTGTGGGCAAAAGTGGTCGGGTAGGTATTGAATGGGCTCATTTGACTGACTGAGAGACTGGTTGCAAACAAAGGTTTACAATATAAGTGCTGCATGATGTGGGTCAGGAGGGTTTTTAGGGTTGGTAAATGGGAAGAAGACTGACCTGACAGAGTTTATAGGACGATGATGATGCAATCAATTATGAAAATATGATTCTGATTAAAGTGTATTTGAACATTTGGAGTAGCAAAAAATGTTATAATTGTGATTTGTTTTGATTTGTTGCAGCTCTCAAAACAGATAGACCATGACCTGTTCCTGGACGACGAGGGGTCGGGCGGATGTACTCCAGTAGGTTCGGGGGATAGAGCAATTGGAGATGACGAATGTGAGCCTGGTCCTGGTTCGAGGTCAGGATCATTTGACCATGATCCAAGCGTCAAGAAGCCAGAGCCGACAACAAAAGTACCTCCTGGCTGGCCTACATCGGCGCCAACAGATGTGTCGACGGAACCTTCGTCCGGAATATTTGGGGCGGACGCGGGCAACTTCTTCTCGCAGCCTGGTATTTTAGCAGGTGAGTTGGGTGATATTATGAATGAGGAACAAGCCGCGTGTTTTTGGTTCTGGAGCTGAAGTTGAGCGAGAGACATATGCGGTCGGAAGTTTGAAGATGGATAAGAAAGATGGAATGTAATTATTTTTGAAGAGGAAAAAATGTAATGAAAATGACGCTTTAGAACACCTGAGCCTGGCGTTTTGAAGCTAGTGCTATAGGAGCGTAGTAGGAGATGTAAGTACTGATGCTAATGCTTGGAAATGAAGAGAAACTTTTGTCATTAGGACAAGTTTTATGATTCTCAAAGGACTTGGTTTTGATTATATGTATGTTAGTTTTGGATAGAGCTTGTGAAAGTGTACTAGGAGATTGCTGGCTCCCTGTGAGCTTCTTTGCTGGTGGACCGAACATGTTCGTTGGACTTCAGTGACAGAGAAAAAACGCGGCTGTTCTAATAATTGTCAACAAAATATATTGATAATGTTGTGAAACTTTGGGATAATGAAACTAACGTGTGTTTTATTTTGGTTTTTGCAGCTATAGTCGGTGGTGCAATTGTGGGTCTGCTGTTTGCCATCCTGTTGGTCATGTTTATAGTTTACCGAATGAGGAAAAAAGACGAAGGCTCTTACGTTCTGGACGATTCGAAGCGAGTTGCGCCGGCTTACGGGAAATCAAAAGAGTTTTACGCGTAACGATATCAAATTAGAAAGATGAAGAAGAAGAAGGTCGTCGTGAATATATCGGATAACGTTATTTGTAGTTTTACTTGGAAATAAGTTAGACAACGTATATATTTAGATGATAGTTTACTTACTACTTGAAAATTGTACATTTGTTTTGTTGTAATTTCTACCATGTCGTCTGCTCGTTAACGTGAACATTTGATGAATAATGTAATATACACGCTATGTATAATAGTTTGTACCTACCGAAAGCTATTATAAGTTGAACCAAGTTTGAACCAAGCTATGATTAAGTGCTGCTGTAAATATCCTACGAAATTCGATCATATCTGTATTTCTTCAAGTTCAAGTTACGTCAGTGCTGTATCTGTACCCCAGCCCAGTTCCGAAAAGTGTGTGTGTTGTTGGTCGGTTTTCCTGTAATTTTGAAGCTTTAATTACGTTTTAGACTGTGTTTAAAGTGTTTTGTTCTTTGACTATGTCTTTTAGTTGGGTTTTTGTTTTTTATGAATTATGTAAGGAGGTAGATTTTCTTTTGAGCTTGTTATTACTTACTACTACTGCTACTACCACAGCTGCCATTTTGAAAGTCTGTAAGAAACTATTATCTGTTTGTTGGGGAAGGAGGAGACCGATCAAATCAAAGGATGAGGAGCGGGTTAAATTAGCAACCAGTAATGTAAATAATAATGTATGAAAGTGTGAATGCTGTGTATAGTCGAGATTTATGATAGTTATGAAAGGCAACAAATACTGTACTACTACTACTTGCGGAAGCTCAAAAAGCAACAGCAGTTTTACTGCTAACAATGTACGTGGTTAGGCAAATTCTCAGGAGCGTTAATTACGAAAACGGTCGAGAATATGGTATAACTTGAGGTTGCGTGTGGAAAATTGTAGTAGGTGAATTTGAGTGAGAGGATGTCAAGTATTACAGTATACAGTGTAAATTGGTACCTTTTTTGGCAACTCTTCCATTATATGAGGCAAAGAATCAAGCAAATAAGCGTTTCGAGTTAATCGTGAAGGAAACAAATGGTTTAGCACATGTAATAATCATGATGTTGCTGATACCTGGATTTTTTTCTGTAAATGTAAAAAAAGCGGTGTAGACACCAGACAAATTTGTAAAATCGTGTAATGAAGATCCCTGGTAGAATCTCGATGTTATAACATTCAACCTTAGTAGATAGCACATGCACACGTTCATATAACAATTGTCCACAATCTCACATGCAATCTGTACAACCAAAGTAGCAATACGAAAATACGTCATCATTTTTGAAAAAGTTTGGATCCTGTGTGAAAACTTGAGAATGGAAGCGAATGGGATATTGGCTAGAAAAACGTTGTAATTTTCGATTGAATGTGATGAAATTGATGTAGAAAAGCCAAATTGTAGAGCTGTAGAAAATTGTGCTGCTCCACTCGTCATTGATGAACTCATTCTTTTGCTTATAGCTTACTAATCAGATGGAAGAAGGAATGAAGTCATGTTTATGTTTATAAGAACTACATAGTACGAATGAAGGATTGTTATGTGCCGAAGGCTGTGTTTTGAAAACGCTTGTGAGTTGTGTTATGTCCATACTTTTGACTACACTGCAAGAATATACTGTGAATATACGAATGTCATGGAACCAGATTAAGTGAATAAATTATTGTTGTCTTTTCCTACAAACAATTGTGAATATGGAATGACGTTTATTGAATCGAATTGATGTACAGGAAATAGTGTCAGTTACAAGTTATGTAAGACGCATATATTTGATATCTTTTGAAATTATAGAAGCTACACTAGGGCCTAGTTACTTTAGGATCTATTAGAATCTAAAATGTGACTGTGTGTGACAAAAAATCTGTTATCGTTTCGGTGAACAAGAATTCAAGGAATGGTACTATGGTTACTATACTGCGAATTCGAGTATTGTTGTGGACCTACTGTCCGGAGACTGCAGACTTGTACCAGGCTCCAAAAGCGTCAGCGCCTTGCTGGTTGAGTTCGGTGAATCCGTCGATTTCGTTCTTGAGACGTTCGATGTAAGCCTGGACCTTGGGGAAGGCGGAAAGATCATGTCCAACAGATTCAATGGTGGTGAGAGAGGCAATGACGGAGAAGTCAGCAATGGTGAGGTTGTTTCCAGCAACGTAGTTGTTGTCGCCAAGGAATCCTTCGGTGAACTGCAGGGCCTCATCCAACTTCTTGGCCTTTTCTTCATCATAGGCGGCCTTGGCGAACATGATTGGGTAGTAGAGGTCTCCAAAGCGTTGGTAGAGGGTGCCAGCGTCGAAGTGGAGGCGGTGGTCGACAACATAGCGTTCCTTGGGGTCCTTGGGGTAGACGGTGTCGTCCTTGGCGTACTTGTTGGCGAAGTACTGGAGGATGGCGCGGCTTTCGCTCAAGTAGAAGCCGTCGTCAGAGACAGCGGGTACGGTATGCTGTGGGTTCATCTGAAATAGCAAACAAGCACATGTTTACGTCTTCTGGAACTGGAACCCACACTTCAGAGCTAGTAACAAGCTGTAAATCGTATAAAAATCTTACCTTGAGGTACTCCGGAGTGCGAGTCTCACCGCCCATCAAGTCGACCAACTTGAGGTTGGTCTTGAGACCAAAGTGCTTGGCGGCCAACAGTACCGAGCGGCACGGAGAGCTTGCAGGAACATAGTAAATGTCGACGGACATGGTTGCAGTTTTTCGCAAACTTTGAGGATCACCGAAGTTCAAGAATGGCACTTGTTCGAAATACTGCGGCTGAACGACAACTTGACGCTTCACTGGAGGAAACAAGACTAGCAAGAGGGAAGCGTCAAATTGGAGTTTTGTGACGCTTGTTCTGAGCTTTGGTTGTTGGAGGAATGGAAGTTGACAGCGTGAGCGGCGAGTTGCATGGGCGGCTGTTGAATTGGATGGAATGGAACGTCAAGGTTATTCAATATAAGCGATATCGAGGAGCAGGGGACCAAAGTTCCAACATCGGAGAACTTGCTGTATAGAATATATAACCAGTTTTTCTCTTCTCTTCGGTCGCGGTTTTTATGTATGGTTTTGGCAATCATGTTACGTGATGAGCTGTGAGCTGTTCTGAAAGTTCTGATACGTTAAGAGAGAAGATGTATCTTAAAGAGCCCATGAAATATGCATGGGAAAGCTTGAGTCAAGTTGCGAATATCGTGAGAGCTGATGGACGAGAAAGAGAAGGAAAAATATCAGCGTGGGGGAAATAATTGCATATGTACCTGTATGTATGTATTAAAGCAAATTGGTCTTCAGGACTGTGGCACTGTTGTCCAGCCAGGCAGGTGAGAATCCAGGTAGGCAGCAGGTGCAGTATGTATTGTATTGTACAGTATTTTCTGTTTGTCTCCCTCCATTAACAATGGTCGAACAAAAAACAATGCTATTGAATGTGGTGGATTTATTTGCACGATTTCCGATAAGGGATATATTTATATACAGGGGCTTTGATATCTGAACCTGTTGTGGTGACCATGAATATGAATACATACACGAGTTCTGCTGGAACCTTCTGTCCTGAATACGTTTTTGAAGCTCACTTGCAGAACGTTGAGAGATTTGTCATATTTATGTATAACCAAGAAACAGTACAACTAAAAGATTTTGCCGCTTATCCAAGAACTTGACCAAACTGATTATGATTCACATGTTCTCCACTGATGAAGAAATTGCAAAAACTTCATGATTAATGCCAAAGATGGATTGAAATGAGCTTTCACATGGATGAAATGCCCAAATACGGCAGCGACAGAGTTGGTTTCCAAGAACGCAAGTAAGGTAATGTGTTATTAATCAACAAAGTACTGTTAAGTTAATGAGAAGTATCATTAGATGGAGATACTAACAGGAGCGCCCCCAACTCCATCAACTTGGCTCTACCAGCGTCTAGAGTCTCTTGCTTTTTGTAGAAGTTGAACCTCAGATACTTGTCCAGAAGCGCTTTGCTGCCGCTGGAGCAAAAGGCGGAAGGAGGGACTGTATGGAGTTTCCAGGATTTTGCTAGCCATCGAACCGCTTGTTGGTCAAGGGGAATTTTCCCGGTGTTGTCATCATCAAGCTTGGCTATGGGGCCTGGAACAAACGTCAGTTACCTTCAGTTTGAAATTGCAACCTGTGGTCAATTAATTAATACAATATATTTTCTAGGAAAAGACACTAAGTTTCCTAGTATGAGGAAACACAGTGCGAAATATTAAGCCAAGGTTTATAGTTTGTTGATTGGACTCAAGTACATATTGAGGATGTACATACAAGTAGGCGTTTTGAAAACGTTAAAGTTTTTATGAACATGTCATTATGGGCGGGCGTTCCAGTCATTAAAAGCAATCATATTGCTTCTCTGCAAGGTGAATCAATAAAAGACCTCCAACAAAGAACTAGGAATTTGAGTTGCTCCTAAGTAAAACCAATGGCTTGAAAACGTTTTCTAAACTATCGAACCAAACTAACCGAGTGGCGTCCAGTCCACAAGCATAAAATAGCCGCCTTGCGGCAGAAGTGCTTGAAAGCCGGCGTCCTGAACGGCTTGGAGCCAAAACGCCCGCTGACGTGTCAAGTCGGTGACTAGGCGATGGAAGAATGTCTCTTGGAATTGACCTTGTTTTATGAGTTCCAGCTGCCGTTCCAGAGCTACGCCCACGGCTTCCTGTTCCGGAGTTTGGCACATGTAGGTACAGTTTTGGTGGGCGACGTTCAAGTTGGCGATGAGGGGGGCGGGGCCGTAGGCCCAGCCCAGTTTCCAGCCTGTCAAACTGTATCGATTCTTTCAATGTTTCAATGAAATACTTTTTAACTCTGGAGTCTGGAGTGCTTAATTGAAGAATACCTGAAGGTCTTCCCTGCAGAGCCAATTGTAATGGTCCGATCCCACATCCCCGGGAGCGAGCACATGCGAATATGTTGCTGACCTTCGTAGATCATCCATTCGTAGACTTCGTCTGAAATGACCATGACGTCATGTTCTTGGCACAAGCAAGCAATTTCCTGGAACAATTTGAAATCTGGAAGTTAGTTCAGCGTATTCCGGTATTTTTGAAGCCCGATAATACATTGCTTTGACATTACCAAAAGTTCTTCTCTGGAAAACACCTTGCCACTGGGATTGTTAGGTGTGTTGATGATAATAGCCTTTGTTTTGGGGTTGAAGGCTGCTTTCAGTTGCTCTGAATCCAGTTTTAAGCTTGCAGAAGAAGTACTGGTGCCACCACTGGTTGGGCGGAGCTGAATGTAGACTGGAGTACCGCCGGCGAGGAGGACGAAGGGCTCGTAGCAGTCGAAGAAGGGCTCGATTATGATGACTTGGTCTCCAGGGCCCACATTGGACATGATGCTGTAGAAGAGAGCTCCGTAGGCTCCACCAGTTACAAGTACTTCTTTCCAAGGGTCGATTTCTCGCTGGATGAGGTGGCCGTAAAGGCCAGCTAGGGCCTGGGCGAGCCTGCCATGGCCCTGTGGTCCATTAGAAGTAGCATTAGGACTTCTGGATGAAGTTTAAGAATTGGGAAACTGAAGTTTTCAGACTTACGAAGGCTCGGGCGTACTGATGGAAGCTGTGATCGCAATCCTGAGCACAGACTTTTTCTAGCTCTTTGACGATGTCCATGGATGGGTTGAAGTCCGGGAAGCCTTGGCCCAGGTTGACTCCTCCTTCTTCTTGGTAAAGTTGGCCAAGCTCTAACCTACAGTACAAAAATGGTGTCATAAAAAAGGTGGGAGGTTTGCAAGAATAATTTCAGAAATAATTTCACGTACCAGATATTGTCCTCGAGGCCTTTGTATTTGGAGTCCAGTTTGAATTTGGCGGGGGACGGGAGCGCCATGTTTACAACTTGTAACTAGAAGTTCTAAAAGAGCTTAAAGCAGCTGAAGTAGATAGCTGCAGCTCTAACTGAGGACTAAACTTCCCAAGGATGAATAAAGAAACAAGGCTATTTCGATTATTCGTAATCACGATCTCTGTTTACTGATAAAAAGATAATGCTTATGATGGCTCCTAATCAGTACTGACGTAGAACAGATGCAAGCTGAGACAGTTGATTTAGAAATGGAAGAGACTTGTCACTCATTCACCGTTGATGTCACGTGTATTATTGTTGTCAAGACACTTGTCCCCGTGGACAATGTTCATAAACGTTTGTCCAGCAGCCTCCAGGAGGGCATCCGTCTTGAAGAAGCTGCAGCGCAAATATGGTTGCCAACAAGGTTGGTTGGCATTGCAGAACAAGGCTGGAGGGGCCATGAAGAACCTGTACTTCTTGGCGAGCCAACGGACAATCTTGAGGCTGACGGGGTCCAGTGGGCGGCAGCAGGTTTCGAACGTGTCGGTCATAATATCCTGTTCGGCAATGGAGCCTGTTGAGGAATGTATCCCAAGTTAGTTTCAAAACGCTCATGAGGTTGAATTTGAAGTCATCGGAGGCTTACACATTGGACCCCAGTTCAAGAGGAGGGAAGTGCCACCTTGGGGGACGATCGCCTTAAGCCCCGCCTTTTCAGCTGCGCAGACCAACAGGTCTCGCTTCCGCTGTAGGATTTTTCGTAAGCAGGCAAAGAAGGTCTCATTTTCCCTCTGGCAGCGGAGCAGTTTGTACTGGTACTCGAGTTCGACGGCGACAGCTTCTTGGCCTGGGGTTTGAACTGCGCCTACAGAGTGCATGTTAGCGATGCGGGCATTGTTGATTAGGGGACAAGGACCGTAGAGCCAGCCAATTCTCCAGCCTGTCAGCCTGTATTTATAAAACCATTGTTTAAGGCGTGGAGAAAAACCTGAAGACGGGCTTTTATGAAGTTGGGCGTACCCAAAAGAGCCTCCGACGGAGCCGATAGTTACGGTCCTTTCCCACATTCCGGGCAAGTTGCACATGCGAATGTGACGCTCTTCATCGAAGACGATGTGTTCGTTGGTCTCATCGGCTATGACGACGACGTTGTACGTCTTGCAGAAATTGGCTAGTACCTGGAGAAAATACAGGAAATGTAGTTAATTAGCTTCGAAATTGATTCTTGAAAGGCTTTGATTGTTTTGAAAAGTTACGTTCAGCTCCTCTTTGGTGTACACCTTCCCAAGTGGGTTGTTTGGGTTGCTGAGAATGAGTGCTTTGGTACGATGAGAAAATACTGTTCGGAGGTCATGAATGTCGAGAGTGAAGCTCTTTGAAGAGATACAGGCGGAATTGCAATCGAAGGTCTCGGACGGAGAAAGGGAAACTGAAACTGGAATGGCTCCTGCAGTTTGGAGGATGCGAATGTATAAATCGTTGTAAGGTTCAATTACAATCACCTGTGGGTCATTTGGTCATGGTAACTTTTTTGATTTTTATTTAAAGAGAATATTGAAATTAACGTACTTCATCGCCAGGATTGATGAGAGCCATCACAGCCAAGAACAAGGCGCCTTGCGCCTCTGAAGTTATGAGCACTTCGGTCAAGGGATCAATCTTACGCCCGAGATGGAATCCATAAAGCCGGGATAGAACTTTCAGAAGCCGAAAGTGGCCCTAAAAATCAAAGAAATTGGATTAGCTGGACTGAAAGGTTTGAAGACTGGATTTCGAAGTACCTCAGACTGAGTTTGCTGGTGAAATTGAGAATTCTCGGCTTTTCTGGCAACGCATTCCAGATGACTGACGATGGCGCAATTGACAACGTAGTTTGGGGATTGTGATGCCAAGTCAATGGTACACTCTTCGTCGCAGCAATGCTGGAAATCATCTCTGAAAATACGAATTAAAGTAAAGTTAATTCTGCGGTTAAAAGAAGAGACTGTCAACTACTGAACTAACTCTATTTCGCATTCAAGGCCTTCGTATCTGGCAGCAAGGTTGAACTTGGAGCCCAAGCAGGTGGGTGGGACTGGATCGGTTTGTAGAAGTGAACACATGTTTCAAGTTAGTTTTTACAGTGGTTGGAAGCCTGGAAATTCATAGTCCGAACCTTGCAATATGGTTGCCTATACTACGAAAAAGTTTAAAATAAAAATGAAACAGCTTCAAGGAGGAAATGGTGCTTTTACTTCCATTTCACGATTGTCTGCAGAAAAGTTTGATCATAGAATAAATCTAAGACTTTCTAAATTCAGTCAAGATTTCTTCAGTTTTCTTCAAAGTCTCGTCCTTTTTGTAGAAGCAGAGCCGCATGTAGTCTTCACCAAGCTTCTTGTGAGTTTCGTTGTAGAATGCTGAAGGAGGGATGCCCAGTAGTTTCCACTTCTTGGCAAACCATTTGACAAACTTGTAATCCGCTTCAGTGTCAGTTTCTTGGCTGAGGTCAGCCTTGGATTCTGAATAAAACACGAAGATTCGTTAGAACATGACGTTTTGAAAAACTAAAACACAAGTTGCGAACTGTACCTAGTGGCCGCCAGTTGGCAATCATGAAGTAGCCACCTTCAGGTACAACTGGCACAAGGCCAGCATCCTTGACAATCTTGGCCATGTAGTCCCTACGATCCTTGAGGTCAATCATCATTTTATAAAAGAAAGAATCTGGAGTATTCAAAAGTGGTACTTCCTTCTCCAAGGAAGCTCCGAGCGCTTCTTGCAAGGGGGTTGGACAGGCGTAGACACAATTCTGATGGGCGACTTGCAAGTTCTTCATCAGGTGAGCAGGGCCGTAGGTCCATCCCATTTTCCATCCGGTCAAGCTGTTAAAAACATCAGTTTAGGTAAGCACCTTTTTTGTCTACATTTATAATACTGCACCTTCAGCATCATAATGTTCAATCTCGCACCTGAAAGTTTTGCCAGCGGAACAGATTGTCAGTGTCCGGTCCCACATGCCGTCCAAAGAAGCCATTCGCACATGCTCTTGGCCAGGGTAGACGAGCCATTCATAGACTTCGTCCATGATAGCGATGACATTAAATTCCTTGCACAAGTTCCCAATTTCCTGAAAAAACGCCAAGTATCTCCTCATTCCGCTTGAAAAGCGCCGTAGGTCATAGATCCAAACAAACCAAGACACTTACGACAAGCTCCTGTTTCGTAAAAACCTTGCCCAAAGGATTATTGGGAGTGTTGACGATGATTGCTTTGGTGTTCTTGTTGAACAAGGATCTCAACTCTTTCATATCCAACTTCCATGAAGCAGAACTCTCATCATTCTTGTCTGTCGGTTGCAGGGCGATAAATCTGGGAGTTCCACCGGCAAGTCGGACCAAAGGGTCATAACAGTCAAAGAATGGTTCAATGATGATCACCTTCAAAAACAAACCAACTGTTACCGAATTGTTCACTATCTTAGTATCAATCTGTTCAAATGCCGTACTTCATCTCCAGGTCCGACGTTGGACATCAATGCAGCAAAAAGAGAGCCATATGCACCACCAGTCACAAGAACTTCATTCACCGGGTTAATAGTTCTGTTGATCAACTTGCCATAGAGTTCTGCAAGGGCCTTAACCAATCTTGGATGTCCCTGGAATCAAAACCATGCACTTGTATATAAATGCCACTTTTCAAATGAGTGTGTAGGCCTTTGTAAGCTTCATAATTTCAAATATCTTGCTTACATATCCTCGAGTATATTGATGTAGAATGGGATTCGCTAAACTGTCACATGTTTTCCTCAACTCCTGAACCACACTTTCAGCCGGCATAAAGTCCGGAAAACCCTGACC
>JAQGBJ010003457.1:0-12710 GCA_034698345.1 Sphaeridia pumilis | reverse complement strand
TCTCGGTGCTCGGTTTTAAAGCCACCGCTCTTCACAAAACTTGCATTCTCGGGTAAGATGCTGGACCATATCGTTCTAAAACGCAGTTTGATTATGAAAAACCTCGATAATTACCAATGACTATTTCAGAAACAAGGAAATCATGCATAGGTTGAATAGCTCAGCCTACCCTGTAGCTGGTGACATCAACGACGATGTGTATGAATCCTTCTTCACCGAATCGAGTCATCGCAATATCTCAGGATACCGAACGTGCGACCTTGAGGAAGAACTGAACACCGCAGCCGAAGGAACAGGGTTAGCTTTTGTCGTCTTCACTGAAGCCATTACGAAACTTCCATACCCACCGTTTTGGTCCATTATCTTCTTCCTCATGCTCTTGGCTCTGGGTATCGGTTCTCAAATTGGCACCATGGAGGGAGTTGTGAGCACAGTTTTTGGATCGGAATATTTCAAGCACATCCGCAAAGAAATCTTGACGGGTAGGGGTTCAGAGATTTTCATACCTTTTGGAACTGCTGGAGGTGGAATTGTTGGAAAGAAGCCGAAACTTTACAATTACGTTGTTTCCATTTGCAGGTGTTATTTGTGGTATATCATTCTTGACTGGACTGATCTTCGTCACTGGCGCTGGGGAATATTGGGTGGCTGTGTTTGACGGGTACGCAAGCACCACCGGACTGGTCATCATTGCTCTGCTCGAGATTGTCAGTGTAATGTACATCTACGGTCACGCAAGGTAAGTTGGCCCACGTGAAGCTCAGGATGTAGCTGTCAATAATTAGGATTCTGGATGGCTTAAATGCTGTTGTAATTTACTTGCAGATTTTCTCAAGACATTGCCGATATGACGGGTTATTATCCTGGACTGTATTGGCAGCTCACGTGGAGGTATATAGGACCTATCATGATTGTCGGACTTCTGGCAGGGTCCGTTTATGAGAAGCTCAAGGCAGCCCCAACTTATGCCGCCTACAGTGCCCTTGATGTAAATTCTGTTTTGCTTTTTTGCTATTGTAGCAGCCGTTCATGTTTCCGACACGCTGGGCTGACACCAATTCTGTAAATGTATTCTAGGCTGAACCGAGGAAGATTGCGTTTCCTGGATGGGTCATGACCATAGCTCTGCTTCTCGTCGTGATAAGCGTCTTACCAATCTTGGTTGTGGCAATTATGAACACATTCAACATCTTGGGACCCAGTGGGCGTCCACGGAGTGCTTCAACGACGATGAGAAGAATTGACACTGCTGCTTCCACTAGGCCTATGATGGAAGATTATGAAGTTCGTTTCGATCGGAGGCCATGGTACAGCAGATTCATGAACCGCTTTAGTAATGATAACTAGCAGCGAAATTCAGACTTTGTCATGTCATCATTCTCACGTGACTTTTAGTGACTGTTATGTAAGGATGTAAATAGGAATAGTCATATAGCGTATATATACGGAGCAGACGAATTTTAGATACTGTGTAAAGACACAATCCAATGATAGCATGTACTGCATTTGTCCAAAGTCTATTTTATCGTGGAAACAGCGTCAAAATTAGTAGTTAATTATGTAATAAGTTATTGATACTGCGCGAGCGTACTGACTGTTCAACCATTGATATGCGTCGTCATTCATAGATTGATATGTAATGCTAGAACAACAGACAATGAATATGAAATTTTAGCCTAGTGTTTAACTTTTGCATGCTACAGCAACAAATAGAGAAAACAGTGTTTACTGGGAAGAAAAAACTCGGTTCGTATGATTGAATTGTTGTATCTACTACCAGTTGAATTGCACAATCGCCGTACCATTCGAGTTTCGAACACTTGTTCTGGAACGCTTGTTGTATATTTTAATTCGGTCTCAATCTGTTTCGAACATCATACCGGCAACGAATTCTATCTTGCCGTAACCAGGATCACATGGTTTTTTTGTCATATAAAACGATGTCACTTTTAGCCTTGAAATGAACAATAACTTAAACACACATCGCATGGGCGTGTACGGGGTTAAAATCTTTGCAGTGATTGTTTTCTCCATGAATGAGTTGCAGCAGATCATGCGTAGCAAGTGAAAGAATTTCGGCTATTACTTAAATTCTGTATTAAACGGTCCTTGAATAGGGAAGTTTGTTCATGTGATTTCATTTTGATCCGGTAAGGACTGATGCAGATTTTCAATTTTTGGCAGCTTGCGGCAGCTTTTGATTGAAAGGGTACTCATTAATTGTAAGCAAGGTTGAGTAACAAAAGGTGTGGAGTCCAAAAACTTTTCCGGCTTTCACCCGGTTAAACAAAATCTCGTTCTACAGATGTATATGTATTTCACGTGTAAAAACATAGCAGAGCCGTGTTCTTCAATGCATTTGAACGGCGATGCAAGCTCACAGTTTTTCAGACGATCTCATCAAGGCTGTCGTAACCAGCCTAACAAAACATCATTTCTTCCCTCACTGTATTCATATGGTCTGGGTGAGAATGTGTGCAGTATGCAGTATAAAAAAATTCGCGAAATTTAGCTATGCACTATAGGGCCAAAAGTTCCGATTGCGTTTGTTTACATACATTTTTGTGATTCGCATCGCGTGCGTCCTTGTTCCTGAAAACACCAATACTTGCTTTTACTCACTCACTTCGCGATGATGTCACGCTTCTAATTTCGTATTTCGTAGTGGTAATAGCATAATTTTGAGAAGTCGCATTTTAAGATTGTGGAATTTTGGAATTCAGCTCCATAGTATCTGTGAAAATTGATGCTTAGCTAGCCTAATCGTCTCATTGCGCAACTTTAGAGGGAAGTTGCAGCGATTCTAGTCCTCAGCTATCAAGTCAACAGACCACCAGACCAGACAGACTCATCTAACTCCAGATTTCATAGGTACTTCTAAAGTTCTTGTGTAGAAAAGTTATTTTGTGAAACTTCAAAATGTTCCAGATTTACCAGCTCTGTTCTGATAGGTCCAACGGTGATCAAGTGCTACCGAGATGAACAACAAGTCTTCCGAAGGCCGTACGCCAGACAACAACACAGGAAGTGGAGAATCCTGTGGTAAATTGATTAGCCCTGAAGAAATTAATAAACGGAAATCTCAGTTGTCTGATATGGAGCTACGTATCACACAAGACAGATGCACTGAAAGGTGAAGGCTGTTGCAATCTTTCATTATGGAGATAAAAGATTATCATTATCTTTAGCTTCAATGAAAATGATGATAATCTAATCCTTTACAGGCCGTTCTCAAATCGTTACAACAATCATTTTGAAGAAGGCTATTACCACTGTGTAGTATGCCAAGCCAAACTTTTTGCATCCGGAACCAAGTTCAAATCAGGCTCAGGA
Source organism: Sphaeridia pumilis (assembly GCA_034698345.1). Lineage (NCBI taxonomy): Eukaryota > Metazoa > Arthropoda > Collembola > Symphypleona > Sminthurididae > Sphaeridia > Sphaeridia pumilis. Next base: position 9,377 of record JAQGBJ010003457.1, on the reverse strand, counting down.
TGGCCCGCATTCTCCAACGTCTTGAACACGAACGATGTCAAGCTGAAGCAGGACGTCTCACATGGTATTTGGCCAACGCAGTTCAGCATTTGTTAGTACTTTACTGCTTCATTAGACTCGTTTAACACAATGAAATTCTGGTTTTTTTCAGTCGGGGCAAATCTGCTTTTGTTGATCGCCAAGCCAGATTTGGCTCGTACAGAAGTTAGCTGCGCAAACTGCAATGCCCATTTGGGCCACTTGTTCAGAGATGGGCCAAAGCCAACGGGGCTAAGATACTGTATCAACTCGTCCTCCTTATTGTTTGTACCTACAACTTCGTGTCAAAATAGCACTTGTGCTCCACCTAATGCCAGTGAAAATTACGAACGCACCTCGGGATGCTGTAGTGACTCTAGTCTGAAGCCGGCAATCGGTTCTCAGTCGTCAGCCAAAATGTGTTTCTTCCAAGCTAACTAAGAGGAAATATTTATAAAAAATGGTGCCAATAGCAGATGTTGAAAGGTTCAGTATAGAAAATGTACTTTACGGTACAATTCAAGGGTTTCAGTGGGGAGAGTTTAGGGACAAAGTTGGAGATATTGCCTCAACCAACAAGTATTTGCGATTATGTGCTAATCTTTGAGCGACTTGGTCTCGTACTAGCAGCTACTAACAGTCAAAGTCAAACTATTTAGCTTTCAGTTCTCTCTGCTGGTTATCTACGCTACGGTCAACCTGTGTCATGCTAGTAGGTTATTGAAGCGGCCAGCATTGAAATACCATATCTAGTCATTTTGCAGTTAAAGGTGATGTGTGAGTAATAGCTTTAGCTTTACTACGTGAACGCAGCATATAATTAAGGTTCTAGATTTTAAAAGACGCGCAGTACTAACTACAGCGAGAATAAATGAATATATTTTGTTTAACACTAAAAGCTCGATTTCCTGAAGTCTCTTGCTCTTACTATTAGTCTAATACTGAAAGTTGCAGATTTGAAATGAATCTTGTAAACCCGATAAACCACAAACATAGCAACTGTTGATGTTTCTCATATAGTCAAATACAAAAACTGACATTACTCTCCACATGCTTAAAGGACTAGGACTATCAGCTGTTTACTGTTGTACGGTTTTGCTACATCACAAATTTTGGGTAGAATTATACAAAAGAAGAAATTTTCTACAAAAAAGGCATGTTCAAAAGTTATCAAAGTTATATAGATAGAATGAGTATGAGACGTGTCTTTCCGATATCGAACCGGCGCATCAATTAACTTCGCTAAAGCTCGCATGACCTGTACTTTTAGCATGAGCTTGAGCTTCTATTTCTCCTCTCAAAAATATTCCGCAAATACTGCACTTCAAGCGGAAGTTTGTCAAGTCCGTGAACTGATGGGAAGCTTTTGCCTCTTCTGCCAACTGGACGGCTTTCGAAACAGTCTGCTGGTCAGACGGAGAAAATATGGTGCGTTTTCCACCCTATAATGCAGTTACACGGAATTATTAGCGAATCGAGAGCTTCGTGCAGGTTTATCAGATAAATTCATCAACTTGCATGACAAGCACATATGTACCTCTGTAGTTTCCAAGTACAAGGGATCATAATGTATGCCGTCGTATATAAGATAGATCTGCCGATTATATGATTTATCCTCCCCGAATCTGGACAAATTTGCAGTTTGCACATTTACGACAACGATTTCACACTGGTAGCGTTCAGACAGTATGGCGACTTCAATTGCACCTCCCCAAGACTCCTTCTTCCGGATCCATGTAGAGTATTCCTTATTTTTGCGCCCTAGAAATGCTTCGGTATACTCTTCCGGATTTTGCTCAACTGTGGTTGCAATGAGTTGTCTAAGATAATCAGCGTTTGGGATTGTTTCAGTTTCTAGAAAAACAAACGAGACATTCTCAGTCAATTTTATTCGCCATTTGTGAACTCTAAGGAATGGGAATGAATGTTTGGCTGTAGCAGGAAGTAGACATACCCCTCAAGCAGAAAATAATTGATGAGAATAAACATGAGTTATCAGCTTCGACGACCTTCCTCATTAGAGGACCATTTTCTTCTCCCAAGTTGAAGTCTTCAATGTTGAAGGCGGACGGAGGCTGCGAGCGAGTATCCTCCTTCGGTACAGCACCTACGATGGAGATAAACATCAAAACTTTTCCAATAATGTAATTGAACGATGTTCTGAATGTGAAAACTAGGAACGGACCTGTCTCCATCTCGACGATGAGAGAATCTTGATGCTTCAGTCCTAATACTCTGACGGGATCATTTTCGTTGACATAGGTTATTCTTTTAGGAGGAAAATCCTTCTTCAAAACCATTGAATACGATGGAATATCTGTTAGCGCGGCTAACTGCGTTAGAAAGTCTGATATGGGTACGTCTTCCGCAACAGTGGTTCTTAAATTCGGACTTTTCTTGCATTTGATTCTCAGGGTAATTGTGTCACTAGCCATTGTATTTGTACGTGGAAACGGTTCTTGCTAAAAATGTAGTTCAATGTTGAATTTATTCTTCGAACCAGACTATTACTCCTAACCGTTTTTAATCTTGAAATTTTGAAATTATGTTGGTAAAGTTAATTTTCCATTGAATGGAATTCCAAAAAAGCTTTAAATGTAGCACAATAACAAAATGTCAAACAATTTCCTTGCCGACGGGCTTCCCGTATTCCTGAACTTTGTCTGTGAGAGGTTGCAGGAGCAAATTAATTTCTCAAAGGAAAGCTAAACGTTAATCGTAAAACTAGATGTACCGTTGTCAGTTTTTAATTGTGAACACGGAAATTCGGGGAAACCCATCGTCTTCATCTCATGAAACAATATAATATTGGCATATATAATACGGAATGGTTCATAGTTCATATTCTGCCATCTTTTGTCTTCAAGGAAAAAGAAACTTGACTAATGAATTGAACTTTCCCTGCAAATCGTTGGTGAAAATCTAGTCCTTACAGTCCAGGTAAATTCTCATAGTAAATTGTGTCGCACATGAGTCCTAGTCCTGCATTATCTATAAACAGCATCCTTTTAGAGTGTACACTGTACATTCATCTGTGATCTTCATTAATCCATGTTACCCAACAATGAATAGACTGTTAAAGAGGTGCGATCACGCACTTTGGTTGGTGGCAAATGAAGAAAGACACATTAACCGTTTGGATGAGGATCATCAGCCGGCTGTTATATAAGACAAGTTTGCATGTTCGAGATTCATTGAAGCAGCAGAACTGATTCTTGGAGAATCTGATTACGGTTTAAGTTTGTTGCCAAATTGTGAGCGTGGCGTTGCTCTGTATATCTATGTTAGCTGGTAGGAAGAATGTCACAGGAGACTGCCTTGGTAATTGTCTACCTTTAAACTCGATGCTCTTTAAGTAAGTTAAAGGGTTCGGCTGTGCAGTTGGTTGCTCAAGCGAGCCCTCTCATCCTTCATTGATTCAACACTATTCGTTACATTTTTCCGAATCGAATTGGATTCCCACCATTTAGTTTTTATGGCGTCATGACATGAACAAGCATAAGCGCACCTGTCAAGACTCGAATCAACATCAAAAGCGAGAAAGTGCAAACCATCCCCAATTCACCCTTGGAGGATTTTGCAGCTACCACAATTTAAATAAACCTCACCAGCGTCGCTACAGCGGAAAGCCTTAGCACCAAAAGGAAACGAATTAGGACGCTTTGATCAGTTTGTTCAATCTTGAAACTTTGCTACCTCGCAACGGATTCTTTCCAATGTTTCCTCAAACATTCAACAGTCTTCCACCAAACTTAACGAGATTACTTTGCCTCTCCAAGCCTTGTCGCTAACCACCAAATCAATTTCCCTGCCTGCTCTTCTTGAATCCAGTTTTCAAGTTTTTCAACACTTCGAAGTTCTTCCAGCCCGTTGCTGCAGGAAACCCAAGTCTAGAACAACTTCAGTGATCACAGAGTGACTAAAGTCTTGCCTGAGCCCGTGATACTTGAGGAAAGAAGGCTAATTTCTAGTTCTCCAGTATGTAATTTGTGATAATGGGTTGTCAAAGTCGCTTATCACGTGTCCCATTGGGGTTGATACCAAAAGATTTTGTGTTTTACGTTTTAATTTGCTTCATATGGGCTACAATAGCCGCCGGAACAAGCCTTCCATTTTCGGGTAATCTGACATTGAACAGTCAATTGACAAATGTATGCTTTAATCTAAGGGTCACAAAATAACGATTTTACTGCCCTGTTTGAGCAGAAAGGGCAAATGCCCCTGCAGTCCTCCCGACCACTGGCTATTTTAGCACATCCAACTCTTTCTTGACAGACACGTTTCCAGTGTCCAAGTCCAGGAAGGAGTTGAGCAGTAAAAATTCCTACCAACATGGACGGAAAAGCACCTTTACCCGAGCTAACGGTGGAGCGCTGTTGAAGTTGCGAGGAGCGTCGAGCAAAGAAGACATGTTAATGGCAGCAGAAAGCACGGTTCTGCCGCAAACTCTCACATATCCCAATTCAACGGTTGCTGGCAACAAAACTTTGATTGTGACAACTTCAAATCCGGTTGCAGGAGACACTGCAAGTAGAGCCGTTTCTGGCAAGTTTCAAAAATACGCATGCCGGCAGAATACTTGGAGAAGCTGCAAAGATGAAATTTCAACTGTCAAACCCTTGGAACCTTCTTCAGGTACTTCCACAACGACTTCGTTTCCCCAGCCGTCCAATGCTTCAAAAACAACAGAAGAACAAGAAATTCAGGAGTCGCAAGTGATCACAGCAGATCAAGTTGGAGGAAATCGTCCTACCGAAATGCCCTTTCACTTCACTACAACAAAACCGACGCCGCCGCCGCCCACTACACAAGCGGCCCTTCGGCGACGACTCCGACCGGAGAAATCGCCGCACAATTACGCCTATGCTCCTACTCAAGACCCGTTGAGCATCGCTCATAATGAGCACGACGTGGATCCAGAAGAGCTGGATGAGTACCTGGAAGGGCAACTGGAATTTGGAAGCAAGGTCAGTAAGGATGGCAAACAAGCTGAAGGCGCACCGAGCAAACGAGTCCATCGCGTTCGACAAAGCACCACGACCACGACTACTGAAGCAACAACATCGAAAATTCCAAGAAAAGTTTACCAACCACCTCCGGAACCGGAAAATGAGGATGAGAATGAGAGGCCGTCTGAACCAAACGAGGACTTGCCTTTTTACAAGGAGTCTGGTGGAGTGTTTGAATATCCAAAACGTTCCAACTCCCACATTCGGCCCAACGAAGTTTCCTTCGACAAAAAAGTCCCAAACGTCAAATACGCCCCGAAGCAAAAGCCTGAAAAGTCGACGTCGAACGATGCGCCTGTTGGAGGAAGAAAGCAAAATCATTACGAGAGAGAAAGCCAAGCGCCTCCGTACCGAGAGACCAAGAAGCTAGTAAACAAACAAGCAGCCAAACCCAGTAAAAAGACTTATGCTGAGCCTAAGATTCACCACAAGCCTCCGAAACGAGATCGCAACGAAGAATCGGAGGAATACAAGCCAAGGAAAGACGAGCGCAAGAGGAACCGAAATGAGGAATCGCATTATGATGAAGAGCAAGTTAACGAAGCACCACGAAATAAGCATAAAGTTCACAACAGAAAAGCAGAGCCGAAGCGAAGTAGCGGCAGAGATTCGGAAGATTACGACGAGGCAGGCGATCCTTATACACCGAGGTCCTCATCTGCTGAACGGGACGAAGACGACAAGAATAACAACGCAGTCTTTTACTACACCCCTGAAAGACGTCGAGAGAATCCATATCGCCAGGTCGACCCTTACGACAGACTCCCCGAAAAACATGACCCAGACTCGGACCATTTCTATGGAAGTCCGGTGAACTCAGCGAAGCAAAGCAGTGAAAAAAGACCCACCACAGACACTGGCCGTAATCAGCGACCCTTACAACCTTCTCCGATTGATGAAAGCACGAGATTTTCGCAACCAGATCCAGGTCCAGCTGAAGGATTGCCGTTTCAACGTCATGGCGTGTTTTCGCCAATAATTCCGGAGAGGCCGCCTAGTCGAAATCGAGAGCCAGAGTTCGAAGTCTTTGAGAGACCAGGTCCTAGTTTTGACGACCGAGGTCCTCCGCGTGGTCCAAATGGCGGAAGGGAGCGGAACCACAACAACAAAAACAACAACTTCCAACCCAACTTTGATCATCCAAATATTGGCTTTGGCCCAGGTGGCGAAGGAGACAGAGGCCCCTTCCGCTCTACTTTTCCCAGAGACTTTGGTTTCGGACCCATCGACGCATTCGGACAAAGTCAACAAAGCCGGGACAGGCATAAGGAGGAAGACAGACAGCGGCCAACCTATAAGAACAACGACGGGGGAGGATTCGAAGGACCAGAGTACGCCAACGGGCCTTCCGAAGAATTTGAAGACAACCGGCAACGGAATCCCGGAAGGTTAGAAGCCTCGACCCCAAGAAGAAGCAACTTCGGGGCGCCTGCTGTCTTGGATCCGATTTACACTCGGACTTTGAAGCAGTACGATGAAGAACGCCGTAGACCGCATGAAGAAGGGCGGCGAGATGAAGCGGATCGAGAAGAAAGGCCGAGCCGAAACAGGCGACCGGAGCAGCAGCATTCCGAAGAGGAAGAAGAAGAGCCGAGAGGAAGTGGCGAAGAGGAGCCTGAAGAACAAAGACGACGGGAACCGGAAACTGAAGACAGAAGAAGAAGACCGGCTGAAAACGAAGAGGAAGAGGAGGAGGACGAAGCTTCGGAGAGCAACCAGAGAAAGAAGGCTCCGCGAGAAGAGGAAGAGGAGGAAGCTGAAGAAGAGGAAGAAGAAGCGCCGCGCGAGCGGGAGCGCGGTGAAAGTCGTAAACAAGAACAGCCAGAAGAAGAGGAGGAAGAAGAGGAAGAGGAAGAAGAGCAGCCAAAGAAGCAAGAGCGCGGAAGTAAAAAACCGCCGCCCAAGAAACCGCAGCAAGAAAAATCTGGCGATTTGGACGAGGATATAAGCGGCATCGAACGAGAGTTTGGCCACCTCGGTAAGAGTTTTCGAAAATCATAACACAACTTTCACCGCATAACTCCCTGAACAAAGATAAAGAATTGAATCATTTACAAAATGATTTTTGTTTACAGGTGGAGGACCGCCTTTAGCGACCAGTTTTTCACTGCCAGTAGGAAAAGTACATCCCGTCCTCGGATAACATTTACAGCACAAAAGCCATTAATTTTAACTTCCTTGAATGAGACTTGTTCAGTAATTGCATGCACTTTCTGTTAAAATTTCCGACAGTTACAAAATCCTTCAAGCTGTTTTCGTTTTAAAAAATAAAATGTCGATTGGAACCATACTTTCTTTCTCCAGAGTTTTTGATTGTGCTGGGGCATTTCTTCATTCATAATGGGTGAATGTTAGTAAATACTAGTTGCAAAGTCTTCAATGTCATGAGCCAGTTTCGACATATGTGTAAGCATTGGATGTGATTGAGACTGCCAGACAGACCGTGCATTTATAAAATTGAAATTTGTTGGCCAGGTATCAACAGCTTGATCTGCAGAGAACCGGCTTCGTATCGTAACTCGCTTGGACGCGTCTAAAAATAAACGACAACTTTGCCGGTTGTTCCACATTCGCAAATCAGATGCTATTTTATGTTGATGAGAACACTCGCAAGTCAGGATATTTTTTTAGTTCTAGATTCTAGAACAGACCAAAACAAAGCAGGACACGCTATAAACTGCCGCCCATTTTGTTCATGTGCATTTGTCTAAAAGAAGGTTTATTTTGTGGCTGCGACTGAATCTTTGTGAAATTCTCTCAGATTGGCATGCAAGAACATTCAGATCCTGCAAACCAATTCAGGTGAGTTCGACTAATTTATTTGCTACCGTGCTAGTCTGCTCATTTGGGTTTGTGACGTTACAGGTTAACTGTTTATATCGAAGATCAAGTTTCGCAGAAGGGACCCTTCCAAATTGTAGTAAGGACCAAGTTACACAAACGATTGACGGCTGCTTGCGTTGTGCTCATAAAAATATGACAAGGTAAATTCCTAACTGCTGTCCTGAACAGGTTCACAAACCATGGAGGTTGAAGCTTTCGCAGTTGAAACAAAGAGCACAAGCTCTTTGGAATATTCCAGCTTCTCTCCAGCACTGGATTTTAAATGGATCCGTACCAGAAAACGACCAAGTGGCTCTCTCGGAGCTGTGTTCCGGTTCAGCTGCAATCGGATTCCTTTGCATTGTTGCGTCTCAGCCCGAGAGAGCTTCGTCTAGGCGACATTCAACTGCAGAGTCTGTGGCTTCAGGAGCAACTTCATCCGGGAGAACGCTGAGACAAAAGAAAGTGTCGCGCAGCAGTACTTGTGCTCTTCCAAAGACTTTAACATCAGGATCCACTCGGCAACCGCAGCTCACCATAAATGAATTGGCCATCAAAATTAATGAAGCACTAATCGAAGTAAATTCTTTGAAACCACCAAAACTGATCCAAGAACAAGCGGACGATATTTCCAAGGACGCCATATCTGAAAGAAGCACCGCTGGCCCCACAGGAGCTCCGCTGGTACTCACAAAGGAGGTGACGAACTCTGAGGTCTCCGATCGAGCAGAAGTTGCAGATGAGTTCTGGAAACCTGGTCGTGAAACAGTTTTGGAGGACATAGCGGGAAACAGTGAACTCGAAAGATTACTAGAAGATAATGTAGAACAACCGGTGAAAGCAGATGGTGGAATCGACGACGGACTTCGGGTAGGCGGAAATGTTGAGCCCGATCTAAAGACTCCAGCGGAAAGCAGTGTCATACAAGAGAAGAAGCAAATCCAGCCACAGATGCCGTTTGTGGAAAATGTTGCTGACACGCATCCAAATCTGATGGAAAAAGAGGATGTGGAGAGTTCAGGGCACGAACAAACGCCAGAACCAGAAGTATTAACATTGTCAGCAGCGCAAAGTGTAATAAAAGCAATTGAACTTGTGAAGCCCGAAATCCCTGAAGGTGAGGTCGACACGATTGAGGCAAAGTGTTCATCAGAACAAGTTCCAAGGTTTCCTTCTCTCTTTCCTCCTCCAGAAGTCCCAACTGAACCGGAAACGGTCGAACATGAAGAGGGCGTGGACAGAACTGAGGAGGAGAGACTTGAGGATGTTGCTGTACAAGCTGAAAACCTGAAGGGTGACGTCGAAGGTTTGATTGGAATTCAAGAAGAAATCCCAATAATAGATGTACCTCTTGACCTGGGTGAAAGTACCGATATCCTAGAAAATCTTGAAGTTCCGCATGAAACCGAAGAAAAGCTGTTGCCACCGGAGGAAACTGCAAATGATTTGGGAATTACTGTGTCACGAGAACAATTGTATAGGAACTTGATGGAAATGGCAGACAATGCGGGAGCCATACGGAATCAA
>JAQGBJ010003456.1:0-12716 GCA_034698345.1 Sphaeridia pumilis | reverse complement strand
TAATGGGCGAACAAGTGGGCTTTGCCTACATAATTTAGATTGATGGAAGAACGAGATAATATTGTTGCGTGTCTGTAGTGGAGGAAGAAGCGGCACGCGCTTTTTTCGGGGGTAAAAGCGTATGTATTAAGTTTTTAGAAGCACTTGATATCACAACTGATATTAAACAGCTGATATTAAACAGCAAGGGAAGAAACTGCAAGAAATTAAAAGAGAAAGCTGGAACTTGAGGACTGGCAGCTGAATTTTCAAGTTGGACGTGGAACAAGAGGTTTTTTTATTAAATTATGAATCGAAATTTCACTTGATTTTCATCAAAAAGGGTGTGCAAGGTCAAGAAGCCAAGAGAGTAGTGCAAGGGACCAAAAACTGATTCTCGCGCGGAACTCATACAGGAGAGCGACCGTACAAGTGCAACACATGTTTTCGCCATCTACATAAGAAACCACAGTCGGTAGTTTTTGTTGCAGTTTAATTAGAGAAAAGCATCTAATGAAACTTGAGAACTGGTGGGATTTTGTGGATTCCACTGACTGGCTGAATGACTCAGACAGTGGAGCAATTTTGTTTGAGGAACTCGAAGCTCGTAAATGATGGTTGTTCGTCTATGGCTTCTAATTTGACACGAGTTTGCCTTGTTGCTTCTTGTATATGGAACAAAAAGTAAACAGTCGTTGGTTGTTTTATGTACCTGCAGAAACGACGATGCAAACGGTGCTAATTGCTGATTGTAATTTGACAGCGTATGGCAGCAGCAGCAGCGCGGCTCGTTTCGCGTTGGTAATGACTTTGGAGGAGCGAAATGAGATTTCTATGGTTCAAGAAGCGTTGGGTTAAACGTTACGCGCGCTTCTGGAATTTGTAGAGAATTTGTAGAATAGCGCTCAACCTCTGACACTTAAATGAGGGAAGCAAAACTATTTGCGTACATTAATTACTCAAGTTGTTTCTATTTTAGACGCTTCGTCTAGCAGCAATAAACCATCGTTTTTCGTAAACGACTCTTAATGATTCTCCAGAGCTGTAATATATGCAGTTTTGTATGTTGGCATTGCGAAATTGTAACAACAAGAAGAGCAATCATAATATTTCACTCTTTTACCAACTTTGCTCCAGGCTTTCTGCTTTTGTGGTGGTGGCAGACAAACAGAAAATTGTGTTTGTTTATCATTTGTTTCTCTGACTGACAAGTAAATGAGCAAAGCTTTTGGGTTTTGATGGGAACTTGAAATTCAAGCAGCCTGTGAACGAAATTTCGCAACAAGTTGCTAAATTCCAACGGTATTTGTTTTATTACAAGAAATTGTAGCCACTTTGATGACAACTGCGGTTTTTTCTCTTCGGTTGGCGTAATTTTGTAATATGATTCAAGCTTTATATATTTTTGGCATGTATTTGTGAGAAGTAAGAGTCTTGATGGTGAAAAATGGATTTAATCTTGACCCCGGTGGCTCCATGCGAATTTTTGGCTGGGAGTTTAGTACAGCACTATGTTTTCGTAAGAGCAAGTGGGGATGGAGCCGTAGGCGCTGTTTGGAGAATGCAAGGTTCTTGTGTATATGAATTCGCTTTGGAAATGATGATCAGCTAATATGATTTTGTTTGTTGGGAATTCGAGGTAGGAAGTTGGTGTTGATGGTGGGCGGACTTGAATAAATTGACTGTGAGTGGCGGCTTGTGGTTCGGCTCCAACTTTATAAAACGTGGAACGGAACAACAAGCTATGAGAATTATTCTGGGAAATTCAACCGTAATTGACGTGATTTCAGTCAAAGGTCTTGTTGTTTCAAGATCGAGAATAACAAGAAATATTGAAAATACTATCTATTTCCGACTACCAAATCTCAGCCAATTGCAACAAATCTCGTTCACTTCGACTTGGACGTAAAAATTTTGCATCGAACCGTCGAAAATTGGTTCGCTGGTCTGCCGACCCACGCATTTTCAAATATATTGTTTTGAGCTGATTTAAACTGCAGAAAGAAGATGAGTAAATATTTGCAAAAATACTTGAATCAACAATTTTTAACTCTATAAATGGCGTCCGTACGTAAGATATTATCATGCTACAGCGAAGTGCCGTTTGAAAGAACATTATTGTGCGCGCAATTCAAAAGCAGATTTAAAGTTTTTTGAAAGATGTTATCCATTTGCCACAAACTCTAAAAATTCGCTATTGCGGCTAAACAGAAACCATTTAAAACGAGATCCCCTCACAGTCTCACGGGTATCAATTACATTTCGAACTGCAGCTGGCCGTAAAAAATCGTTGGTAGGAACCCAGATAGTGAGTAGTGAGTTGAGTCGTAATGAAGATCGCAAAAGGATCTCACTAGTGTGTACCGCGAAGTACACATTTCTGAGATGGACACCACGATGAAATTTCAGTGCTCATAGGGTCCCTGTATGTACCTGTCATGGAAAAATTCCGACTAAAATCTGTGGGTCCAGTAATGGCGGCCGGAAGTTGCCGTTCATAAACATGAGAAAACGTCGAAGCCCCGCTGAGCTCGAACGGAGTGGAATTTTGACGAACGGTTTTTTCCTGTGCATTAATAAAAAATGTGGAAAACAAATTGAAGAAAAAATTGTGGAAAATAACTAACCTGCACGACTCAGGTCCCGTCTCTATAGGCCGAAAGATCCAGAAAAATTGACAGGAGCGATGTAACGTCCCAGATTTGTGTTTTAACGTTATAGATGATCTTTCAAAAAGTTTTGATAGATATGGCAGAGCATCAATTGGTCTGAAAGAATTTGGATCTAATGTAGAACCTCTTCCTCTATACAGGCGGATTATTGGAGCTTTATTGAGCGATCTGGGAATTCTGGCAAGTTTGATCATGTGTGTGAAAAGTCCGGCAACAAAACGACGTGAAGACTTGGTGGTATGCTCAAAGAAGGTAACTTCATTCAAGTTTCCTCCAGCTTTGGCATTAATTCTTCGAAGGCAGCTTCAACGTCTTCCGGTGATTGAGAAATTAACTCTTGTGAACCTTGATTCAATATTGATTGTCGAAGTAGCTCGATGTGAGTAGTAAGACTCCGGTAAACCCATAATGATAGATCACCACCAATGAGCGCTGTGTTAATTTTGCCTCATGGACTGGTGACATAGAGCAAAATTGGCATTAAATTCAATGGTCTTTGCAGAGCACGAACTCAGTACGTTTCATATATCTAGGTAAGATATATATAAGACTCGATACAACATTGAAATAACGTTCAAGTGCATTCACTACGTTACGTAAAACCATTTAATTCTGTCACCCCATCGTAGTAGTGGGAAAAGCTGTATGATTCCAGAGAAAAGGGTGTAAGGAAACATTGCAAAGTTGCGGTAGACAAGCAGGCTGAAGTTGGTTATCTGATCAAGATGTGACTTCTTCGTCTGATCGAGTCGCGGCTTCTTCCTTTGGGGTTCTAGAAAAAGATAAAGTTAGTATTTCGCCTTTTTTTGTTTGGAGTTCATGTGAAAAGTAATTTTCACCTTACCTTCCTCATGGTCAGATTCGATGTGTCGTTTCAAAGACCAGGAGTCCGAAAACTTTTTGTCGCATTGAACACATGGAACCATCTCATGAACTCTTTGAATGTGGTGTTTCAGCTTTTTGGTCACAATTTGGCAGTGAGGGCATTGCTGTTCCAAGCGGCGATTTTCTTTAAAATGAAATTAAACTTACATTTCAGACTTCGAGGATGATATTTTTTACACTACCAAGTAATAACGTACCTTTATTTTGGCAAGAAGTTGTATGACGAAATAAGTTATACTTATCCCGATATCCTTTGCTACAAGTACTGCAGCTGAACTTCATTGCGTGCTTTTTTATATAAATTGGAAAAATGTTCGAAACTAAATTTTGTGAATGAACTGAAAATTACTGCTTTGCTCTTTGACAAAATTCAAACTTTTCGCGGCTGCTTCAACTTGTTTACATCCATCTCACAACTTTTTGGACGCACACGAGAACTCTGTGGCAATCCTTTACTATTTAAATTGACGCGCGGTTTTCACTTGGATGGATGGATTTTTCAATGGTCTTTCCACCATCAATAGGCCTTGTCACCAGCCCATAAGGCAAAAACAACACAGGGCTTATTGGTGGTGATCAATCATTGGTTGGTTTACCGGGGGCTTACTACTATGTGATTGGTTTTGTAGAGTGACTGAATAGACATGGGAGAACCAAAACGTTTTCCCACTGTTGCAGGGTCAGAGGTCGCGCTTCCATTGACTTTCAGAGTGATGCTCTTTGGTGGTTGTTTTGGGTGCCTGTTAGGCAGTTGCTTTTTTAGCATCCAGTTTTTAATTTGGGATTCTTTGTTTTTCCGATCAACGATTTGACAAATTCAGACTTAGTACGAATGATCAGTTGTCGACATTGTTGTTGAAGAATATTGAACTTCTTGTACTCCGTCAGCCGTTTAAAAGGATCATTAGTTTCAAGGAACTGTTTCTTGCATGAGTTCGACTTTGAATTCCTTCAAAAAACTCAGCTTTTCGTTGATGTGCTCGGACGCGGCGTTTCACAACTCCTCTACTGTTCTGCTGGGTAGTTAGAGTTATTACTGCATATAAAGTTTGAAAGGCGTTTTCTGCTTTGGTGATATCAATGATGATCCTGTTGCGACCCCCTATCTGAGTTCCTACTGGTTGCGCATCTGTATAGGCTTGAAATTTCTGTATGTATACGGCCATTAAATGGAAATACGGAAAACAATGAGCATTAACGCGTTGTTATATAACGAAATATGTAGAAATGTTCCTTGACGAAAATGTGATATGTTTTGGAACAATGCTACACAATTTTGCAAATGGGTGAATATCTTTAAGAAACTCCAGCAATAGCAAGTATTGTGTATCTAAAGGCCTAACCATATCAGAGGGTAGAATTAATTCCAAAGCGGCGGGTGTGGTATGCTGCTGGTTTGCGTGAGGGTCCTTGAGTCATGCCATCAATTGTCTTTTACACTACTTTGTTTGATGAGCTATGTTGTCTATGCACCCTTTTTTAAAGTGGACTGTTTTTTTCGCGAGAAAATTATGAAACTTTGCTGTTGTTCTTTAAAATACAGAATTTCATTGATCCATATAGAAAAGTATCTGTTTAAGAACCATTAAACGATTCTTTTTCTTGCATTGGCAGCCGCAAATAGAGTTTCATGTGGATGATCACGGCCTGTTAATTCCAACTACGTAAATTGTCTTTCTGGCGACTAGTAGTCTGGAAGGCACTTGAGCTCGTCCTCCGGGAACCTGTTGCATGGAAGTTGATTGGTCAAGTCTCCCTTGAGTTAATTGGGCGGGTGCTGAGGTCCTCAACAAGGCCGCAGGCGTACACGATATTTGTGATGAGCGCCGACAGAACAAAGTTGAGTCTTCCAAGGACTAGAGCAAGTATATAGTAATATACCGACTGTGAAAAACAAAGCGAACGAACTAGAATTAATTGCTGCTACAGTTCCGAGAAGGAGAGATAAAAAGGCAGTGATTAAATTGAAGGATCACTTACCATTTTCAGGTTTCTGCTGCTCAGAAGCTTGTTTCGCGGTACCTACTAGTCTACAAGATCTCAACCTGGGATCTCGTGTTACGGCTAACTTCTTGTTTGAATGTGAATGTGTTAATAGTTTACTTGTTACTGTTCCGTGTACTAGCGTTATCACATCTGCTTATTTGTATGTACCAATGAATTCGAGTCCAAACTTCTGTACAATTCCGTTTTATTAATAATGAGATGCCAACATCGATTACAGCAGAAAATCAATGTTGAAATCCTGCTTTACCGATACATCGTTGAAATCCTGCTGCGATCCCGTTCAGTTCTCCCTTGAAGACTCGTCTATGAAAAGAGGGCGTCTCGACAACATTCTTTGTTAACATCTTGTTGAGATTATGTTGCGATATTGTTGCGATCCTGTCGAGGTTCCAGGTTAAAATCTTGTTGAGATCCTTTTGTGATCTTCATTACGACCCACTATCTGGGTTCCTACCAAATCGTTATCTTTCCTATACTTTTGACTATGCTCAAAATTAGTAGTTGCAAAGAAATAATTATAATTGTATTAGTATAATTGCAAAAAAAAGTAAAAGAGTTTCATAGAGGAAAAAAATACCCAAATCCTATAAAGTTAACATTATCAGAAAGAATCAAGACTGTGAATGATGAGCTATCAAAACGATACATAAAAAGGTCAAATTGGATTTGATAAACTTTTTGATATCAAAGAACTCTATTTTGGCAAACGGCAAAAAGTCTTGTCTATGCCACAAAAATGCGGATCAGGAAACAGGAATAAAATGATGTAGAAAATATACATAGTAATGTAGAGCGTAATGCAATCTGATGCGATCAAAAATATTCGAGCAACACTTTATAAAAACGGCATACAGCATTTCCACATTTACAACCACTAAAATTCAGGGCAAAAGGACAAGTTGTCTCGTAAAATCTTTGCTTTTCTATAGCAAGCCTGTTAGTCTTGTAATAAGTAAAATAAGTAAACGAGCCATGAAAACGCACTTTCTCAATGGGGCTTCTTGAGCTCCTCCTGCATAAAAATAATATACAAACAATCACAGCCTTTTTCTGTGTATTTTTTGCACACAACATAAACCGGTGAATACTTTCCGCTGACGGAAATATTAAACTAGGAGCCGAAACCAGGACCAGACTAGAATAATATTTGAACAAAATTATCAAAATATTCTGGGCAAAAATTCTCACAGCTTTTTCTGTGCGAATTACCGCCCTATCAATAGCGAATAGTTGCTCGTTTATTGGCAGGTGAACAAAAGCCCTCATTGTATTTCTCCTGGTGGTTTTGATCCGCCAAATGGCTTTTGGCACTGGACTTGCAAAAAGAAATGGCAAAAGCGCGGGATTATTCAAAAGAAAAAAATATATCTGATTTTGGCAAACAATGAATTCAGTGAGGCAGGTCCAAAAGCTAAGGAAGCGACTAATCCGCATAGCACAGCACAAGTAAGCCGAGATTCCAGCAAGTATAAGACGTGATTAATTACTTTGGACATGTACGTGGTTTTGTGTGTAGACGAGATGAAGAAAAACATGTGTTTTCTGGAGAAAGTCATGGAGAAACATGTAAAAAAATCCATACGGACAAAGAGTGTTGAAACTATTATTTTGGCGAATGTGCGGTTGCTGAAAGCTTCTAGTTTTTGGCTTTGAAGCAAGTGCAATTACTTGCTTTTTGCTTATGGTTTTGATATGGCGGCGGATGGAAATATATTTGGAAGCAAGTCTGTGTGTCTGTAAAATAGCGTGAAAGGAAAACACATGGCCAAAGAGGCATAATTCTCTCGAGTTGAAAGGCGAGATTTTATAAAGCTTTTGTTCCGCGAGTAAAAGCAAAGTAAAAGCGAGAGCCAAATCCATTGTCAAGAAGCGTGTAAAGCAAGCGTGTAAAGAACAAGAGTCTTTTCCGTTTGACAGACTCGAGAGAAGAGAAGAAACGCTTTTTCCCAATGGTAAAAGCATAGGCGGAAGTGCCGGTTTTTGGTCCTTTTTGCTTTCATGAAGGATGAAAGCTACTTCTATCCATTGAAAACAGTGTTGAAGAGAGATTTTCTAGAGAAACACTTTCACAGAAATCTCTGCCCGAAAAGCATTAAAAACTGGAACTTGTCATTAGCCGCGGAAAAGCTGTATGAGAAATAAGAAAGAACAAGTGTTTCTCTTTTAGTTTTAGCAAAGCGTAAAATAAATACAATAAAGGATAAAAATTTTCTCGGAAATACAAAAGAGGAAGAAGACAAACGGATGGAATTATAAGCGAATTTCGAGTAAATTAGCCGAGAGGGATGCAAACAATAATGAAATTTGCGAGACGCTTTGTGACGCTGTGCGGCGCTTTTGCAAGCAGAAGCGCTTTGAGTTTTCACGGTCCATGAGAGACACAGCTGTAGAAATCTCATTGAATTAATATAGAAAATTGTTGCCATAAGAACAAGAGAGTCTTGAAGAGACTATAGAAATATGTATTATCGTCAAAGCTGGAATCTTCTAGCTTCAAGAGCTGAAGGCTATGTAATTAATAGCTCGTAAGACGACTCACGACATTTCATCATTGCGCTTGATTGAACACACATGAAAAATTGTCCTGGAGCACACAAGCGAGAAAGAGACTGAAAGAAAATAGGATTATTGCACAGGTATATAATCAAGAATCGTTTGTTCAGCTGAAGGACTTTTCTTGATGGAATGTCTTGGAATTGATGCCGGGAAAGTGAAGGTAGATGAAACGGTTGACTGATTCCTGATTAGTTCGTAGTTTGTTGCTTGGGTACAAACGAATCAACCGACGATGATCAATGCTTAATCGTGTTTATGTACATGTTAGCAATTTCAACAAAATTATATGTAATAATTATTAGTTTTGCTGGTATAATCTGGGTTTGCTAAAAGTAAAAAAAAAGCCAAAGTAACTGTTTTGCCGGCTGGTAAAAACACATTTCAAGGCAAACGGCGCCAAAGTGTAGCGTAATATGTATGAAACCGAAGTGTTACGAACTTTAGTAATTTTCACCGTACTAAAATTTCACCAAAACGGCATTACAGACAAACAATATTTTTCTAAATATGCATGGGAAATCGCATACTCAATTCCGACCAAGTTATTTTCTTGAATTGATTCTGGCTGACCAGCTGTGGCCCTGACGTCTGGTCTCACGCAGCAGGTGTGTCTTCGTATATACTTGTTATGTAAGCAAATTCGTGCAGTAACAATTAATGCTCTACAGGTGTATCAGCCAACTCCAGCCTTCTTACCAAACTTGTATCTTTTGATCGTAGAGGCGATTCACAGTCAGCCAGATACGGCCGAATACTGCCAACTTCGTATCGCAAATATGAACACAATAGCCCGCCCGAGGCGAATAAAAAAGCAAATAAATTCGCCAATCATCCAGTCCCAGTCATATCAAATGCGAGCGTTGACTCTACCTTGATCAAATTTGGTATGATTGACTTTGACTACGACTGCCGCCGTGGCTACACCCATAATCACAAAAAATCAAAGCTTTTATATCCTCCTCGCTTCTCTTCTCGTCTCGAAATCCCAAAGCAGCTCTATAAAAGGAAACATTGCACGTGGCGGGAATCGGAGAGTAAAATTAAATCCGGGCATCCCCGCCTCAACCGGTACAAAAAATCACAACAAAACTGCAAGTACCAGTATTAGAGCCATTTGGAGTGCGGTAAACCAATTTATTTTTATATTGCCAAGATGGAACTATATGAATGCAAGCAAGCGGCGAATAAATAACAACTTCTATTAATAGTCTCCTTTACTCGATAAATACGTGATGGAAAGTAGGAAATTTTAGCAGTATTCGCCACAACATACAACATGCATGGGATTTATACGGATTATGAGCAAACGCATTCAACTGTATGTAAACTTGAGAGCAAATCCGATGTTTGATTATTTGATGTTGTGTGAATTCAAGAACGCGCTTGGTTCTATGCGGTTTATTTGCACGAGAAACCTGCAAAGTGCAATCCTCCTCATGGTTGTTTGTTCCTCCCAAACACACATGCGATTATTTCTGAATAGCTATGCCGACTCATAGTTTTCTAGACGCTTCGCTAAAGCCGATTAAATTAGCTCGACAAACAACTAATGTTTTGGGGCAAATAGGAAAGAAATGCGGGCGAATTCACTAGCTTTGTCAGCTGAAACAAACTTGAAGAACCCAATCGAGCTCCAAGTTTTAGAATCGGCCATACTTCGAAGAACGCTTCTTCTTCTTATCAAACGATTCTGGTCGCATGGCCCAATGCCCACTCCTTGCCCGATATATTTTAAGACGGCCAAGGAATGCAATTTATTAGATTTCGACCGATACGTTGTCCGTGACGTATATACTTGAGCGATTCAAAGAATCAAAGAAAAAGCTTTTTCTCGGATCCACAAAGCGTTATATTATTACGTGTGTGTGGCCAAAAGAATTTCAGAGTGACAAAGTACGTATCTACTGAAAAGCCAAAGCCTGAAGGAGATCGCAAGTGTCTGATTACGTGATAGCGGACAAGAATCAAAGCAGTTTCCAAAGAGATTTAATACAATCAATTTTCAAGTGGCCACTGACTCAAGACTTGAAAAGAGAAGAAGAGAGAAAATTTTGAAAAGAGTAAGAAATTGCTTCAAACACATTCTTAGTACTTGACCTCGAAAATTCTAATAAAAACAGAACAGAACCTCTCTTTCCCGAAATTCCCGCCTAATTGAATTGAACTCTGAAATTTCCAGGCGCAGGTGATCCAACCCTTTTACATACAAAATGTCACGTCTGTCTCTCAGAGCTCTTCAAAAGCCTATTTGATAATGTGTAAACTTTGTCGACTTTCTCCTGCATGCCATTATGCAAACGAAATCACGTTATCAAGCTTTGTACAGGGCGAATTAATTAAGCGGTTACGTCATAAGTACGTGGTGAATACGTTGACGTTACGTATGTACAAAACGTACATTATGTAGCTTCTTTATTCAGAATCTCAATTTCAAAACTCACACAGCTCATTTCAGAACAGCTGCTTGAAACTTCTTTGCAAAAGTTCATGAAGGTGTTAGCGGATGACGGGGAGAACATGTCAATTTCGCCAATTCCCTTGGCGATGGCTTCGGTTCAAAAAAGCTCCTGCTCAGCTGGATGTCAAATGTTGAAAGCATATGTCCCAGATTCCCCAAGCTCCAGAATTCCCGATTCTCAGTCAGTATCTTCTTTCCAAAGTTGATGAAAGAGATTTTGACGACTACGTTAAAAGCAATGCAAAAACTAAAGGGAAAAGAAGAGAGAAGAAATACGGCCGTGCGTGTTTGTGTGTGATATGATGATCAAGTCAACTTGTCATTCCATTAACGCCGAGTGCTCAGCTGACTTAACTGGAAGCTCTTTGAAGGAAACCTGGAGAAGAAGACAAAATCTTCTTCCTTTTGACACGGCCTAAGTTTGACTTGCAAGATTCGCATTATCCGTAGCTTTCACATTACGTTACGTGCCCATTAGATATTCAAGCTTTTTGGGACGCTGAAACTGGAGAAACTAGTATGTCGTCGTCAGTGTCATTTCTTTTCTATATGTACGATTTCCTGTGAAAGTTGAGAAAGAGCAGAGGGTCGTATGGAAAATACACGAACACGAAACAGGTCGTGCGTAACGGCAAAGAGAATTCGACAAAATGGTACATATGATTATAATGCAAAGAGAAGTTCAATTTTGACATCAGCCTCCTGCAAATCAAGTATGAAAGTAATGAAACAGAAACTAATATTTTTTGGAATTTCTCCCTCTACTTCCCGGAAACGCAAAAAGCCTCCGGGCAACCAGACAGAAGCTTTCATTTTGCAGATTGTTTTTCTGGGAAAAACTGATGGACATTACAAAAGACACGGGTTTTGCGTGGGCATTAAGAAGTACTTACGTACTTTTACTTTGTGTTTTGAAAGGAGCTGGCCTTATCAATTATTTTGAGGACATGCATTAGAAAGGCTAAAAGCTGTAAGAGAAAACAAGTAAACGGGATTTGGGGAAAACCTGAGAAAGATAATAAGCGAACAGGAAGGAATGGCGTTTAAGTAAACCGGAATGTAATAATAAAAGGAACGCAACAATTGTTGTGACAGCACGATTGAGGAAGACAGAAATGGAAAATCAATATTGGAACAAGGTACAACTGTATTTCGTATGGAAACTAGAAACGCGAGAAGAACTTGCGAATTTTGTGTGAAGACGTGGAATGACGGAATTAATGTGACTTTATACAATTTACACGTCCCGCCAACAAACGAATGACGTGTAAACAAGAAACCGCGGAATCAATTAAGCTTGGGTATCTGAAAGTGACAGAGAGCACACGAAACAAATATACAAAGTGCCGTAGAGGGAATCATTCGAAGACTTCGTTCTTTTTTTCAGCTCTTAAGCAGGGATATTTTTGTGTATAAACCTATCTTCCGGCGGAAGGATTAATTACAGGTGTGCGCGACGTGAAGTAGCGTAAAAGTAGCGATTAAGTGGCCGTTTCCCCAGGATGTTTGCTTTCACTTTGTAAGTTCGCTTTCCATCTTTGCTGAAACTCTTCAAGGACAGCAATATATAGGCAAAGTTCAATTTAAAGACAGCAAAAGCCTTTTCCATTGCCTCGGGGAATTTTGCCAAAGTTGCCACTTTGATCGTAAAGTGGCACCTGACAGCTACAAAGATGGAAAAGTTGAAGCTGGCATGAAAACACTAACATATGAAGGTAGAACTGGTGGAAAAGCAAACAAATAAAAATGTCGAGAGACCGTTTGCAAATCCATTAGGGCAAAATTTGCGAATTTTTAACACTAAAAACTTCTAAAATATTATTCTATCTAAGGCAAGGCCAGGACCAACGTGAAATAAAATATTTATAACCGAGATCTGGAATTCGGCAAATTGGCTAAACACATGCACTTTGGCGAAAGGTCACCAGCTGCCTACCATTTAGCCTGCGTTAACTGGTAGTGACAGCGGTGGGAGCGGAGAAAGCTGAACGAAGAAAAGCTTCTTTGAACTTGACGCTTGATGGACCTCAACAAGGGTTTGCTTTCGCCATTTTGTATCTGTAAAAGAATAGAGTCCTACAGTTTCTAAAGAACATAAAGAATCGCAAAGACGTAAATCATTGGCAGAAGCATAGAGACGTAATTGTTTGTGATTTTGT
>JAQGBJ010003455.1:0-12719 GCA_034698345.1 Sphaeridia pumilis | reverse complement strand
AAAGCGGGCATAATGGGGTGGATGAGGTTGTTGAATGAAATATATGACGCTATTAACTAAACCCCTTGAAGGGATTTTGGTGCAATTTTTACCCTTTTTCTATACACATAAACGGCTATCGGATACCACCGACGTCGTCCGGCGCTAGTCAAAGGAGCCCAAAGGATTCACAGAAAATAGCTCATCATCATGGCTATAAATCTAATTCTTGCGGCTTTCCTCTTGGCTTGCAAAACCACAAGTAGAAGAGTCGACGGGAATTCCCCCAAAATTCAAATTACTCCTGCTACTTTCCTCTTGCCCGCTGTAATCACTTTACCAGATCAGGGATTTTTCCGCGCCCAAAAATCATTTCCATACGGAATGTAACCAGGAAAAAGGAAAAATTATTCAGTCAGACACAGGGAAACCGCAGCGGCAGATTATGTAAAAAGTCCAACAGGGAATCAAGGTACCCGGGTAAATAGCTCCTTTTTGACTGCTCCAACTGTAGTAAAAAGAGAAAAGTTTTTCCCTATTCTTGCTCAAATCTCGGGAAACCTCCCGGCTTTTTATTATCCCGATTTCAGGGAAACGGGCACAGACACACACACTTTTAGCTTAAGTGATATACAAGGCTCGGCAGAGTGTCAATAGCAGAAAAAAGGGAGCCGCTTTAGGACTCTTCTTCTAATTCTATGAGTGATGCAATAAATTTTTATTGAAGTCTAATGATGCTCGCGTGGCAAGGTCCTACGGCCGTGGTGAAAGCCTTTTTGTTATAAAGTGTGGTCAATTCCATGAATGGCGTCAATGGATTCTTACTTGCCACTAACACAACCACAAGAATTCAAGTTTATAAAATGTCTCTGGCGGGAAAAAGAAGAGGGGGATATTTGAATAATTTTATTCATATTAGCTTTTTTAAACGATCAGGATCATGTGCTTCAATAGGCGGATAAACGGCTGAGCCTTGAGGCTCAATACAGAGATTCCCGCGCAAATCTCTTGCGATTATCTATCATTCTCTCACTCTTTCATGCAATATAATTTTTTCCTGAGGCAAAAAAGAGACGAGATTTTGAATTTGCCGCTAAAATTCAAAAAGTGTCTTTTTTAGTGCTTGATCAGTCCGGGGAATTCACACTACATAAATTGAGATAAATATATATCAAGCCAAAAAATGCCAAAAAACATGGACAAGCTAAGTAAGTGAAAAGTGATGCCAGTGGTTGATGAAGACTGGCGTTTGCTGATTCCAAGAGGTTCCCGTGGGAAGCACTGAGCCGAGCAAATGTTTGTTTTGGGATCTATGGCTAAATAGTAACCAAGTAACTGTGAGGAACCCGGATTTCCAGCTTGAAGATTTTATATTGTTAAACAGAATGAGATTAGTTAAAGTCTCAAGTTCTCAAGAGCGTGAGCTGGAGCCTTGCAAGTTACAAGTGAAAAATGTTGCTTAAATACATTGATTGCTTGATGAATTTCACTTGAGTTTAGAGAGAGAGTTACAACCAAGTTTGGCAGAGCGGAAAGATAGGCGGCTTATGGCACTTGAGAAGACTCGGATTCTTGTTCCCGTTTAATAAGGTGTGAAGACGATGGAGTCGACTGACTGGGATAATACCCGGGTGCGTTTGTGGTCCGCAGTGATACTATTCATTGTGCACGACAGAAAGAGTTGAGCTTTCTTGTGGAGACAGAAAGCGTGTAAAGTAGTGAGACGAATATAAAAGATTGGTGGTTGGATTGAATAACAAAACCACACGGCATGTCATCGAGAGCGACTCTGTGTGAAGCCTCAAGAGGATAATGCAAGGGGAAAAAGAGATTCAAGTTGATTCAACACGCCGAACAATATATACTTGCGGTTTTGTCCATTAGATTCCGGAGGATGCCCGTCGAACTGACTGAGTGAGGCCCTGAAGCTTTGTCACACTATGCTAGCTGGGATCTAGATATTTTTAAGCCTTTAGGCTCTCAACAAGCGGCTTTTGTCCTAGCATGAATCTATACAGAACGAGCAACAACAGTTCTGTAAAAATATCTATACTTGAAGCATGGTCTTGAAACTGAACCAACTTGAGCTACAATGACTCTACCACAATTTGACATTTGCTAGCGTTCAGAGGCCTTACGCAATATTACGTCGACAGAAAAACAATGAACAATTCCCCAGATGGCACTACATCATACATCATTTATAGCGCGTGTTGTGTTTGTCCAAGTTGTAATTGACTTGCTTTGCTAGCTTCCCGACTTCCTCGAATGTCCGACACTCACAATAACAATCATGCTTCATAAAGCCCAGAGTTATTATTTACAACCGGCCAGCTCTGACTGAGAAGCCGCCTCAGTAGTAATCAATGAAGTGTGAGGAGACAAAATTTCGAAACTGTGGGAACTACAATAAAAATAATTAAATCAACCCTTTGGAATAGAGTCAAGACAAATTTAAAGTGGTCGTCCTTATAAAATCCATCTTTCTCGATTCCGTGTCAGGACTCACACCCGGACTCCAGCCATTTTGTCGTTTGCTAACATGCCGAGACCGCCTGGCTTCACCGATTAGTCGACATGGCCTGGATAATCCGGTAATCAGGCAATAAATATTCACGTTATGCAAAATGATACAAATTGAGATGTAGAGACAGAGTAATGTAATATAACATTCTCATATTTTGGAGCCTCTGCCCAAGCCCTGGGACGTGATGCCCGCCACAATTTCACAATTTCCTTCACCCTTTGTTTCCCGGGTTTTATCGCTTTTGCTTCAACAGTCAACTTCAGTGAGACAGAGGGGCCTCTCTGTTGCTTTCTCATCTCGGACTGAAATTAATCTACTTTAACAATAGGAACTGTGTGTATATAACGTTTCTGGATCTTTCGGAGGAGCTTCACAATTTTGTAACACTTGGACCGGTCGAGTGAAGGTAATACGAGATGATCAAGTTGTGTTCATCAACTCCTCGCAGTTGAAAAACAAAAGAGAAAGCGTTCGTCCTCGACGATGACGACCAAGTAATCAGAATCTAATTTACACCAAGTTTTTGATTCTTGATAAACTTGCTTCCATGAATACTTCTTCTTCTCCAGCCGCTCCCCGTACATCTTTTGTCCTTCAGCAAAGCAATTCCGGCCTCTTTTGAGTTTCTCGGGATTTTCCACCGAATAAACAACTTTTGATTGTCTCAAGTTACTCAACAGGATGAGATTGCGGTGGTGAAGGCGTTAAAACCTTTGGTGTTTCTGGATTGTTGCAGTTGGATTTTATATTTGCTTTTACACTAGCTTCCCGGGGAAACTTTCACCAATTAAAACCAATATGCTACCAGCAATTAAAAATTGTTATGAGGTTCTAGAGCTCGAGCGTTTGGAAAAGTATCTGGAAACCAAATTTTCTAGGGCCACAAAACTAGATTTGATTCACTTTCCCATAGAAACAACCTATGCCTGTTTTAAATTCAGACCGCGACAAGTATCACAGATGTGGAATTGAATTTTGCCGTCGTGGCTTTTCTCTGATATCTCGCATCATAATACTTGGTGGTTGGTGCAGGGGAAATTTGGTGACCATTTTAATGTAGCACGGTGCAAGAACATGTGTCTTTTGTAAAGTGAAAGCAGGAGCTTGATTGGGATGAGAGGACAAATTATTGCCGAATACAAATAGCTCTGTCACAAAGGCTTTTGCATTGCACAAGGAGCACTTGTGAATTTATATACATATACGCAATGCAATTCATTCATGGATTCATGAGAGGGTGCGGACAATGAATCAAGTGGAATGATCAAGTTGTGGTGAGATGAAGCGATGATCTGCAGATTGAAATGCGCCTCGGATGAGACACACACAAATTACGCCCCAAATCCAGCCTGTAAATCAAGAGGAATTTTGGTAAACGGGCCTTGACAGCACTAATTGTACTAAATTCCCTGCTCAATTTCCCCTGTCGTCCTCGCTAATATGGAAGAAGGCTTACATGATGATGAAATTGATCAAGTGGAGAGATCGCTCCAGGACCGAGTGGGATTCAACACTTTAGCCATGTTTAATCAGCCTTGATTACTACAAGTGCTCACCGCAGCAGGGATTATCAATGCCCTGGATTCATAAATATAGGGACGGAACAAATTCGAAAGGAAAAATGACCACCAATCTTCAACTTGATTTTTTAAGTCTCACAGGTTTCAGAATTACAAGGAAATTTGGAACTGTGAGCAACTGTATCTCTGAAACATAAAAGAAAGATGACATCATCCTACTGGAATTTGGAACTCAAAAAGCGCAATGTATTTGGCTTTAAAAGATTAAAAAGGGGAAAAGCTAATTGGGACAAGTGGGTGAAATATTTTGGCCGAAAAACAAAAGAGTTGGTCGCTCGTTTGTTTATAAAAATTGCTTGCCTCCAAACGGCACAAATAAAATTTATATAAACTTGCTTGGTGATAGTTCCAGCTTTGCTTACACAGCTTCCGGAATTATGTAACTTGAACAAGATGTGTTCATCACTTAAAGGGCTTTTCAAAACTTTGAGAAGCAGAAAAAGGCGGAGCTCCGCGCCTCGATATTATTTATTAGCAGCTCCTCATTTTGTATACATTAAACTAATGGATGTACAGTAGCTCCGGATGAACAATAAAAGTTTACTTGTAACCCAGTAAAAATTATCTTCTTTTCTTCCTCCGGCAACTAGCTACCGGTATACACGTTGTAATGATAATGGTGGCGGTGCAACCAACGTGTAAATCATTTTTATTGCACAGTAGCGCATTAGATTCCTTGTAACCTGCCAACGAAAACTTGTGGGTTTTTTAAAACTCGAAAAATTTTCTCAATGGAATGTAGTACATTTAAGAAGCTTGTAGGCATGTACACTTACTTAACTACTTCATTCGAGTCGAAACGATGTTGAGGAGCTTAAGAATACGATAATATTCCATTGACTTTTCATCCCGCCGGTCCAGAAACTAGGGGAAATTGTACAAGCTTTTTTAAGGCCGACTGAATTATATTCCTTCCGGGAAAAGCCGATATTCGTTTTAAGCAGAAAAAACGAGTGTCAGCCCTTACATTCTGGAGTCCATCTCAGAAGACAACCAAGGCACTTTAAGTAAGTAACCATGGTCACGGTGATTTGTACTGCTTCGTATTCCGATGGATGAGAGAGGGAACTACGGAACCAAAACTGTCCGATATTGTTTCCGTTCGGAAATGTAAAGAATGTTTCGCTCAAGTGGTTTCTCCGTTTTCATAACGAATTACATACTTTGGTAATAGTAGCGGTCAAGAATCCAAGACGATTCAAGATGTGTGGAAATGGGAAATGGTGGGAAACTTTGGAAATTGTACGCCTGATTATTTTACGCGTTCAAAGTGTATCAAGCAAAGCATTCTAGCTACATAAAGAAGTTGACGGACTCTATGATTCCGTACAATAGAAACAGTCTTCCATCACGAGGGGTTGATTCAAAGCTAGAAAAGTAGCTGATGAGAGGTTTCTGAGATGGGATGAAACAAGGGGGTGGAGGACAAGATATGGTTTGTTGACTGAACTATATACTAGTTGCGATGCGAGGGTGAAGAAAAAACGGGATCGGGTTTCATTCCGTGAACACATTGAGGGGGATGATCAGTGGGCTCAAAGCTGGTACACACCACTACTTTTGGTTAGGGTGTCAAGCCCAAGCCACAGAAGTAGGAACCGACTACAGCTAAACAACCCTCGTTGTGGCTTGTTTGATGTGGTTTACAAAGGGTGCGCTTGTGGTTTCTTGTGCACCTGCTCCAGTAAACAGCGACAAGTGCAAGTCTTTGATTTACAGGTGGTAAAAAATCTTATTTTTTGGCACAGTTGATCAAGCTTAATTTTAAAAAAAACTAAATATCTAGATATCTAGATTTTTGAACACATATATATGACGGATAAATATATTCGCTTTCCCAAGTTTGATAGATTGAACCTTTATGCGATGTATGAGACACGGAAGAGGAAGTAAGATTCTAAAACCTCGAAATTTCACCTTCAAAAGCGCCAAAGTAATTTTGAAGCTTGGGAACGGAAACGTTCCGAGATTGAAATTCTTTCAAGTAGCGCGGAATATGCATGTTTAGAGGAATGAATAGGAAATGTGAAAATGTGCAAGGAAAGTAAAGGGGAGGAAATGATAAAAATTAGAACATGTGTATGATTTCAATCTCGGCGTGGGAAAGGACGTATTCAATGCGACTTTTACCACCATCACCACAAATATATACACGCTTTTCTATCTGTCTCTCGCTTCCATCTACCCGAACCGGGTGACAAGGGAATCTGGGCTTTGGTATGTCTCCATTGCCCTCTCCGAGGGAGTCGTTCACAGTGTAAAGTGTGGGAGTATTCCGGTATTTCACCATACTACAGCACCAAAGGGTCCATGCAACACGCAAGTCTCCAAGGACCTGTTAAAACCACATGTCAAAACTGACACGCAATCTTCCTGGTATCCTCCAACTG
This sequence comes from Sphaeridia pumilis, assembly GCA_034698345.1. Classification (NCBI taxonomy): domain Eukaryota; kingdom Metazoa; phylum Arthropoda; class Collembola; order Symphypleona; family Sminthurididae; genus Sphaeridia; species Sphaeridia pumilis. The sequence continues at coordinate 6,243 of JAQGBJ010003455.1, read as the reverse complement.
TGCTATTTTCGTGTGTTTCAAGCTACAAAAGTGTCCTCTGTATTTTATACGATGGTATGCGTCTATTGTTACAATTTTAGAACACAAATACAAGGGTTTTAAGTACCACACACACATGTTTCATCATTGCTATTCATATAAATCCTTTCGGGGAAATATGACAGGAGAATTTCATAATTTTCATCCTCTCCGGGAACTAACAGTGGCAAGTTACCCGGTTCGGGGAAGAGGAAGTAAAAGAGAGAAATATGTCCTGATTGCATGTTTCGCCAGAGATATACAAGCACCCAAAATCATGTGAGAATATATGTAAGAGCGTATGGGAAAATTGCTCAAGTGACTCCGGAACTGGATTATCTTTCGGGGTTTTGAGGGAGCTTCTGTTGGCAATAACTGCGCCTCTTCTCATTCATATGTGGTGTGTCTTTACGAGTCTTTTGTCCTCGAAACAGACAATGGGGAAAGGATTCATTCTGATTGCGGCGGCACAAAATGCATTTTCTCACTATCCAGTTTCCGGTCCACGAGTAGAGAGAGAATACCCGGACTTTTGGGGTGTTTTGATTTTTTGGGTGAGATGTACCTAAAAGCAAAGCCTTTGCGTGTATGTGCGTGTCACTTGTAAGAAACAGGTGGATTCCCATAGATTTTGGGCCCCAAATATTTGTTGAATCTGTTGGAGCTGGTTGTCATAATTATTTGATTTTTTGGCTTGATTGGACAACTTATTGATTTTGACAAATTAGGGAAAAAATAAAGTCCCCGGTGGTGGCATCGGTGTGAAACCGGAAACTGAGAATGCAATACAAGTCAACCAGCCTCACCACAAATTTTAATGATTGACAAGACCAATGTGAGGTTCAGTCAGTTTTTTGTCGTGTTTTGAACTGAACCCAATGGAAAATATGGTGATGATGAGAACAAACTTCATAAACTCGTCATTTACCCGGGTAACTTGACTTGTCTGTATTTCTCCCTCCGATTTGGCCAAACTGTGTAGCTGTTGACAAAGTCTCATTGGAGGCTGTTTCGAGGATGATCTGTGTTCTGTATGTCTTTATCGTGTCACTTGGCGTTTTTCCCATGGCGTCGTTATCATCAGGAGTTTCTCCTTCAAACTTATAAAAAATCCTTTAAGCATTCAACAGAAGCTTTCAAGTGGCATGATTTTGTATATTAAACGTTTAAGTGGTCGTGACAACTTATGACAAACTGTTTCAAGTACTCGGGTGTTCTGATCGCATGATATTCTCTGCACATTTTCATCCGTCTTGTGAATTAGCTCTCTTTCATCCCCGGCTCTTGTTGTCGCCCACTTTACTGGGTTTTACTATCCGGAATGAGATACAAACCTGGCGATGGTTGAGGCATAGAAATTGAAGCACGAATATGGCTTAAAAATATCATGATAATATCCTGTTCCCTCCCGCTTATTCTTCTTCGCCAAACTAAACCGACCGAATTCGGTCCACTTGATTATACTGTCCGGGGTGCGTGGGAGTTTCCCGGGTTTTGTCAAAGTTCGTTACCGGCTTTTTAGGAATTACATCATCCGGTTCCTCTTCAAAACTATCTGTAAAGCCAACTTGAGCCACTAATGGCTGCCAGCTAACCAACAATAGCGGAGCGGCGGGATAATTACATTGTTCCGTGGCATCTTTCCCTATTTTGCTCCTGTTCAAACGGAATATATGGTCCAGCAGCAGCCAAGTGGTCCAGTAGAAGGGTGGACGGAATGATCGTGAGAAAATCACGTAGGCGCATTTGGTGGTGATAATAATTTTTTACCCGCTTTACTTTTCCTCCGCTACTTCCTGGCTTCCAGGGACTTTTGACTGTCCCAGGCGACACATTGGATGGAGGACGACAGAGATGAATTCCACGTCATTGAAAAATGCAGGCATCACATTATGAATTATTATTAAAGCTGACGGAAGGAGCAGCTGAGTTTGTGGTTATTAACAACTTCCCCCACACACGGCAGCACAGGTCACGCTGCACTCAGCCACAGGTCAATTAACGTCCGCTTTGAAATGAAGTCCTTTGAGCCTCAGCTCAGCAATATGGATGGATAACGGCCGACCATGTGGTTTCGGCATTCAAACAATAATGGCGCCACTGCTCCCAGCCTCATCGCATGCTTCGAGGTCAGGACCTCGAAGAGGTCCACGAGGTCAGCGGTACCAGTTGCGGCCTGCTTCCGGCTTTTACCCCTTTGCCTCTTGAGGCAGTTATTGAATATAATGAAAGGCACATGTGTGTTTAAGCTTTTGTAGTTGTAATATCCGTTACTCAATGAACCTCATCGAGCTGTAGCAAGGAGCGCAGGGAGCAGATGTCCTCAGCGACAAAGTATTTTACAAAGTCATTTTTACACTGATTCCCAGCACACCTGTGAAGCTCTTGATTGGTCGTTATGAGAGACTCGAGTTGTTAACGGCTTGGAAATGCCGGCTTTTGTGGATGCTTTTGATTTTGTCGGGTAATATATTTAACGACCGAATCGAATCAAACAGGAGGCACGCGAACGTCAAGTCAAGGTAAAAAGATTGTGAATGGAATGGGAGCGGCGGCTGAATGAAAGATTGTTTCGGAAAACGACCTTAATAAAGATGTCGGGGAAATGATATTGTCGTAACTGGATAATGCGGATAATAATAGAGAGAAAGAACATGAGGCAAATGAGACTCGTTCTGAATGGACATTTCCCAAAAGAAATGAATGCAAGTAGACGGGAAATTGAAAACGGTTGTAGGCGTGAAGTTGTTAAAAAGACACGTTGCATACATGGCCATGTCCGTGTCAATTGTTGTCGAGGACATTTAAAATACAAAGGCTTTTCTCCATCTGTCTCCACGTGGTGCTCCTTGAATAAAGTAATTTGTCTATTGGAGCGAGCTGAGGAAATGAATAGGAGGACGTTGTGGCGTTGATTTCCGTATATACGTTCCGACTGAAAAAGGCACATAAGAACCGACAAGGGACAATGCGTGGGTGGGTTCGGTGTTCTAGATTCAATAGGCTCTTGTAGAATAAAATACAATATACCGACGAGTAAAAGTCAGAGCGGGAAATTTAAAAATGTCCAAAAGTTTTGTTCAAGTGTCTTGGCGGAATTATGCAGCTCCACCAAAATTTACAGCCTCTCCTCGCAGAACCCACCAAGATTAACAATTATTATTGCGCGGATGTAAAATTATTATGACGTGTCTGGCGTCAACAAAATTAGCCCGCCAACGTAAAATCTATCAACTTTAACCAACTGACTGTAAATTTCAAAAGACTTGAGGTAAGTTGTAGCGCTTCGGTTTTAATAAAAAAAGCTCCAACTTTATACTCTCAGACCCCTCGTAAATATATTTAAACATTGGCTCGTCAAGACCCATCAAAAGTGGCTTGTTATTAGATGGGCGGAGTCTTGACAGACACGCGAATATTTACAGGCTAAATCAGACTGTCTGAAAACGCTCCGAGGCTATAGCTCCGTCGCTTTTGACGTGAAATTATGCCCATTGATGTCTAATACAATTAAGGCTGGCGTGATTTAACACTTGAATTGACAGCGTCTTTTAAATGTTTCTAAAAAACTCTTGATTGAAAAAACCTGTGAGCTTGTTGGGTGGTGGCTGCCTATGGCTCAAGCTGCTTTTTTAGAAGCATATATAATAGAAACCACAAAAATAGAACCACCGAAATCCGAGTAGTCTTCATACATTATAATAGGGAGACACATTGCGTTGGTCGTCGTCGACGAAGTAGCGCATCTTTCACCAGTACCATTTGGAGACTTGTGAGACGAAATGGCAGTTGACCTTCGACCGACCTGGCAGGATTAAGCGGCGTGTGCACAGCACACAATGTGTTTTACGTAACTCGTTCATGTGGATATGCGGGATTTTGTTAAAAAGCTTCTTAATGGTTCGTGTGGGAGGAAGTGAAAAATCTTTTTGTTTCCAGCTGCAACACTTCACCCTTGTAAACCTTTATGCCTTGTCATCCAACTTGGAAATGGAGCTAATGAGCCTTTGGTGGGCAGTTATTTTTTAAAAGATTCCGTTTAAACCCATTTCTTGTTCCAGTCATTCCATTTCCGCGACTTAACTTCCGAGCCGTCGATTTCGTAATGACTCACTCACAAGTCCAAGGGTCACACATCCTTGTATTTGTCTTGACTTCCGTGTGTGCATTTGCTCATCCATCCAAGACATGTGTTCTTTTCAACTTTTGAAATCAAAGGGGTTCAATAATAATATATTCAGTCTGCTCAACAGATTCTCCTAATGAAAACCAACCAAAAAAGTAACAAAACAGTAATGTACATTGTTTCTACGAGTTTTTAAGTTGCCGTCGTAACTTTTACGTTCAATGAACAAAAGCCGTTAGGTATATATACTGCAATAGGTGACTTTGAACGCTTTGAGAAATTCTTTGGGGAATTGTAAACTAGTGAAAATGGGGTCTGCTCAAGTTGTAAAGTCACAAGGAACTGCCAAGTACATAAATTTCTTATAACCGTCAAGGAATCTTGAGTAAAAAAAAGAACTATGAAACAGTTCTTAATAGCCTGCAAAAATTCTGTGGTTTTATAATTAATGCAGAGAAAGCCCAAGTAAAAAGGTACTTATTCCTGTTGGACTTTTTGGACCTCCCAGAGGTCGAATTTCAATCTGTCATGTCGATCCAGCCCTTGCTTGTCAGACGGCGTAATCCTGATAAATACCCGGTTCGGTTTCTTCAAGGGCAGCTCGGATTCATCTTGCGTCAGGAGCTTGACGGCCCTACACGGAACTCAACAGAGTGAGTGAATGGAAACCGTCTCCCTGAAATCCAAGATTTGTAAAGTGTCTCAACTTGAAAAATTGCACCAGCAAATGCCTCAAGTAAACCATACATCCATTGGGTAAAAGGAACATTTGAGAAATATAAAGTGCCCGTGAAGAACAAGTACGGTTTGTGTCCAATCTTTATGGCTAAAACACAGAGTTTTTGGAACAGATATTTGAGATGTGAGTATATATAGTAGTGACAAGGAAGAATTGACTTCATTAGTTTCCGTGTACATAAACATGTATTTTGCACGGTTGAATGAAAACTGATCTGCTCTGCTATATACATTACTAGAATGTTCGCATTAAAATCAGAAATCTTCAGAAATGTTTGGTAGGAATATTTTTAAATCAACTTATTTAGCAGGGCAGAATATATATTTTTAAATACCATGTTTAGCAACAAGCAACAAAGCCCGATCACCGAGTAGCAAAGTGATCTTTGATCACATTACAAAACCGTGGGACCAAAAGTCAAGGTGAGGTTGCGTAGGGCGAGAAATGTCATAACCCGAACTCGTATGTGGTAACCAGACCTTTGGAACTGAATCCTCTTCTTCTTCATCTCATAACATCATTTGTTACAAGTCTCGGAGCAAAGATTGATTTCACCTCACGACTTTTCCCTTTAATTGAAGGCGGATTCTTGAACGCGCTTAATGTTGCTTGCACGTACCTGATGAAACTTGTAATAGCAACAGCGCCCAGGAAGGAACAACAACAAGATTGATCATAACTCACACATCAACTCCAAGAGAACAATACAAGTTTACGTAAACGTCTACATGATCCTGTTAAGTTCCGTTAAATGAATTAATGTTACTTGGCTGGTTGCATGGTCGGAATCAAGAGCTAAAGCCTCAGCAATATCAAGTTGGGAAAGATCATTTGTCACGCTGGAGCTCGACAGGCGGACCTCCGACATAAGTGGTGTTGACCCTGGGATTGCTCTTTGGGAAGTGGAATTAATTAAAGTGCAAGAGATTATGGCTCACAGGTACTACTACTACTTTAGTTGAAAGTTGGTCATCACATGGCCCTCCTTTCAACCCGGGTCATGAAGTCTTGTATTTCAACGGCGCAGGCAGAGAGAGAGAGCCTTAAATGGACATTGTTGAAATTGAAGCTGTCAAAAGTTGTTGGGGAGGCTCGTCGGTCTTGAGCTAGGTTGCTGCTGCTAATGATTTTGCGAGATCCATCAACCAAATAAGAACCAAAGGTGTATTGTAAAATACACGTAATATGTGTTAACGGCTAGGGCTTTTAAGGCTACTTTCAAGTGAGCTCTCTCGAAGCACATACATGAAATTGTTATGGTCATTGGGAAATTAGGAAGGAGGGAGATTTTTTGCCCGATTCCGGTGAAATTTACAAATGAGCCAAGGGACGGCTGGACGCTGATGGATTGCCCAATGAC
>JAQGBJ010003454.1:0-12720 GCA_034698345.1 Sphaeridia pumilis | reverse complement strand
AACTCATTTTCAGACAGCGCCCTGCAAACCAGGCAAGGACTTCGAATTTGGAGCCCAACTCACTTGTGCCCTAAATTCAGGTCATAAGCTTCAGTTTGGGCCAAAAAAAGGGTCAAAAGGTCAAAGGGCCTGGAAGCCTGACCCCCCCTACTTTTGGGCTCTTTTTGCAGCTTTGAGCCGTCCGCAATTCGCCAAAAATTCGAATTTTGAAAAATCCTCAGAGATGGTGGTCATGTGACCTGAGAAGGTCATTTGAGCCGAATTTCGTCCAAATCGAAGCGATAAAGTACCCACGGTGTCCCTCGGGGCCAGAAACTTGGTCAGTTGAATTTGTGTTGCCCTAACTGATGAATTCAGCTCTTCTGCATCTTGTTTGTTCGGAAAGCCGATTGGAATTCGCAAAAATATTATGTGCTCATCATATCTTTATGCGTAATAGCTTAAAAGTAAGTAGACTGAAATTCTTAATTCTGCACATGCATTCTCCATATACGGGCTCGGCTCTCACGTTGTAGGAGCTCTTGCTCCAAAACAAGTTTTTGCAATTCCGGCTCATGGGAGAATTCATGCACTTGCGACGACTATAAGCCATCGCGTGATATGTCAAGCCAATTCAAATGTCAAGTAACATGGCGCTCATCTACTATTATATATACTTAGGTTTGGTAAATTGCATATTTTTCTACAAGCGTACATGAAATGGTCCAGCCAGACACGTTTAGATTTAACAGTAGCCGCTATAGCTGTAGACATGTTGCAAAACAACAACGGGACGTGCCAATTTCGCCCATTGAAAACATGTTGTTTTGCACAAAGTAGCGAGACAATGACCTACGACATCCTGGACGCTTTTGCGCTTCTGGCTGGCGTAAACAGGTCATGCTTTTAGGAATCAACAAACATCAGCTCATAGTCATAGTCATGAATGTGGACGTTCAACTACGGTTCCGCTAACTGAAGTAATGTTCCATGAACCACCATTGCTTACGCTGGGCGCACTGTCGTTTCACGACCTTTGGAATAGGCATAAATTGACACATCTTAGTCGTTCCTGTGTTTCAAATGGTTGTTTACGGATGCACTCGTCGAGACAACTGCGGCGGTGACGTCAACCCAGGTTCTTTGGAACTCAAGAAGCTCCGACAGATACACAGTTCAAATACATAGTTCCATTTTGAAGTCTCGTCTCGTTAGATGATCCAAGGTCAGTCAGGAAAGTTACAGTCACTTTTTTTGGATCGTAGTCTTATACTGTTGCTCCTCCTACGTTTGTCGATAAGTTAAATGCAAGAGCGTTCCAATTACCCAAAGAAAAAGAGTTAAAGCAAAAATAATCCTATTAACCATTAACTGAAATCCGGTTTAAGCTCATATCTATACTTGAAGCAAGTACTTGCTTGAATCTGAACTTGCTCGAGGCGCTTTCTGTATGTATAGCCTGATATATTTTCGCATGTTTTTGTCCGACTTTTAAACCTAGCTCTTGCATGCCCACAGTACTAAAAGATTATCTGTGGAGCAAGTCACGTTGCCTGCAACCTGCACAATAGGGATTTCTATTATTGCAGGTTTGTATGTAAAGACCCCATATATATGAGATACATTGATTAGATGAGAGTCAAGACGTCGTTCGAGTCTTTCAAGGCTAATTGTGGTCGCCTGCTTTTCTGTATTTTTCTTTCATTATTCATACATGGCGTAAATACATGTATGTGGCAATCGGATGCAAACAGTAAGAAATCAGAGCGGTGCTGTATCCGCAAATACACGCAGGACGTTATGACATTCGATGACAGCGTCCGCTTTGCCGTTTGGACAAACAGCAAGTACAGGAAGTGTGTCTAGGAGATTAGCTTTCACGTGTTATTTTTTGGCTGGCAGTCGGTCGATGGATGGTTGCCGAAACAGTACTTGCAAAAGGAGTAATTTTGGCAGTAAAAAATGTCAAGTGTTTCACAGTCTGGTCGTTGAGTGTATGCTATAACAGTCGTGTCATATACATGTATAGTAAAAAACGTTGTTGCATAAACGTGACTTGATGATTAACATGGTAGAGGAACGTTCTTGTTGTACAAATGAGTAGACTCAAGAGACGCCGCCAGGCGGGACAGAGGATGAACTGCATGAGGGTGGCGAAAGCAAGTGAAAGTTTAACATGGCGGCAAATTGCAAAGGAGAAAGAAGGCTTCAGAAACGCGAGAGAAAGCAAATGCGAGGAGTGCAAACTACGTATTGTGTCCTGCCCCACACGTTTCCTCACTATCCTCACAGAATAAGCCTGCGAAAACACGTGAATTCGCAAGAGACAGAGTGAAGGCGATGACGAAAGTTTTGGCAATTCTGGTGGATTTATATTCAACTTGTGTTGGGATGTCTCTCATACGCACAGAATGATGATTTACTACTGTTGATGTATATAGCTTACTTCTAGCAAGAGTTGAATGTCAGGGTGAATGGGATGTTATATGAATCTACTCGCGAATCTTGCTGCCGGGTTATTCAAGGGCGTTAATCGAACAAGGTACATATAACCGAAAAAGAAAACAACGTGATAATGCAAAAGCGAGATTTTATCAAAAAAACGTTAATCAAAGGGTCACGTGGATGGTTTCGTGTCGAGTTGAAAGTTTCCCTGAGAAAGCTCGGAATAGAATCGTTCGAAGCAGTTCCTTCCTGTGTAGCGAATCCGAGGTTGCGGTATTTTGTTTTTTGCGAACGGGATTTCCGGGTGGAGAAAGTTTACCGGTGGACGAGTCAAGGTTCTAGATGTTGGAAGTTCGAAGCGATGAGCGACTATTGTGGAATAAGGTGGAGCTCACTTGAACTTGAAGTATTTCTTCTAGAAATCGTTGGAGCTTTGGCTAGTTTGGAGGAGTCAGCAGACTGGATGGGCACTAGCACTAGACACATGGCTCGCCCATGTGTGTCTATGTGTGTCTTCTATAAATAGAGATCCTGCTGCAGATCTCATTCTAAAAAGGTCTATAAAAATAGCATTTTGATGATAAAAACGTGTTAGTCATATAGTCATGCGGCGCCTCTCGCCGCATCAGCGGTCAGGAGGAGCCATGATGATGATCACGAGAAGTACCGGCGGCGGATGGTATGTATCGCCGAAATGAGATTGAGGGAAATGGAGATTATCAAGGATATCTTGAATGAGATTAGATATAAGCTAGAACGTGTATATGTATGTAATATTTGTGGAGATGAGGCTTCTAGCGTAACAAAGTTAAAGCTTGCGCTAGCTAGCGAATCTATAAATACTCTTCTAGTGCTGTTAACAATATACAGTCAGTAGTAGTACACACTTAAAAATCAACACTTCAATTCCAAGTCCCAAAGATTCAGTTTGATCAACAACAACAAAATGTGGTCTGTTGATGGTCTTTTGGCCATTGGCCCTAAGCCTCGTCACTTTAGTCACTTGTGAATTTGCTGTCTATTTTACGCTTCTTCAGAAATGACAGATTTCGTATTGATTGAGCAATGTTTTCGCGTGCATCAGTTCCAGAATCAGCCGCAGCGGCACGCGGTACGCGCCATGTTTTTCTCGGGCAGCGAATGTAAACAATGTTAGAAACCCTCGCAGAATGCGCTATTTTTCTATTGAAAGAAGAATCTCAAGTTTGTTTTCCATCTGTAACAGCACATCCGCCATTGAAATGATTGAAGCTCATTAATTCCAGGTTGATACCCATGTTCCGTGCACCTGCATTAATCATTAGATTTCCAACTTACAGCAGCGCAGCTGTATAAGTTTTAGAGCTTCTCTACTATATACTGTATACGCGGCTTTCACACTAATGGAAATATGTTATTCCTGACTAACGGAGCAAGGCACTTGATCCTTGTTTACTGTTTACGAAAAAAGTTATTTCTTTAGTTTGTTTTCCCTTGAATCAGCATTTTAATTAACACAAGTGCCAAGCGGTTTCTTAGGTCTTGACACTTACAAAGTTGATGGCATCTTATCAAAACATTCTAACATTAGTAATGCCACCAAAGGTAAACACAACAAGAGATAAGTAAGCTAAAAGTGTACATATTGTATGTATGAAACGGCGGCTTCCGCTCAAGTCAGTCAACATAGATTGATAGATATTGACGACGATAATGGAGATCAGAATGGCGGCTTGCGGGCTGCAAGTATGGTGAAATGCACACAGAATATATCCAAGGCTTCAATCAGCCAGAAGCGCGTGCATGCATTTGACATTATTAGTACGTTTCAATATACATGTATATGAATTCTGTGAACGCTGATGCTGTTGCTGCGGCAAGCAAGGAGCGCTGCTAATGGGCGCAGAGAGTCAACAACTTTGAACAAGAAGCCGCTGCAGTTGGCCAGAAGCGTTGATGAGTAATAAGCAGCAGAGCTGAATGAAGCGAGTGAGGAACACGTGTCTTGACATGTGCTTCCGCTATGAGCGATCAGATCAGCGTTCCCATGTTTTCTGTGTTAACGCTCCTTGCTTGGCGTTCCCACACAAAGAAAGGCTTGGCAATTTTGTTCATCTTTAACTGGCGGCGGCGGCAGCAGCGGCCGGACTTTGAACACATGTAATGTATGCGAAATTTTTGCGAATTTTATCATGAGGGTCAATGCATATACGAGTATGTATTTTAACACGTGTCCAATGTGTGATCGGACGGGGGAGGCTGGCAAGAAGGCCGGTTTAACGATTGAAGCCAGCCAGCCAAAAGCGTCCAAGAGTACAGTGGCCTTTTCTTGGTTGCTGGGTGTTATGATTGCAGCGTCGTTGACATTCAAGTCAGCGTTACAGTATAAACTGGATCGAGAGGTTGCAGCACTCCTCAAGTTACAGTATGTTATCTCGTGTTCAAGCTCAGAAAGCAATTAACCCTTGGAACTTGTAGATACGTATGGAGCTATTATTAAACTGGATAAACGCTGTTAGTCAGAAAGCGTTACTTGCAATGTCAGCGTTGTTGCTTGATAACTGCGGGGTCTTGTTCACCGGACAGTTAGTACGATGCTTGTTAATTGCGATTCATATTGCAATACACGTGCCTATGGCCAAACTCTTTCATTCTGTTGCGCCAGTAGTATTAATCTTGTTAGATGGGTTTTAACTTTGGGAAATGAACTTGAAAGTTGTGGGAGGAATTGATGGTTGTGGTGACGTATATATATAACATGTAAGGCTGCACGTGTCATATGTAAGTACAGCAGTGTACGATATATATGAGATTCAAAGAGCGCGCTGGAAGCGTCGTACAATATGAGGCGCTCCTGGGGATGATAAAAGTCAAGGTGAAATCAATACAGTTTGTTGAATTGCTGATTCCCGCTTTGAAACGTGAAACGTTGCAAAATGTTTGCTTGAGGTTGAGTGAAAGCACTGGAACGTGATAACGTCCTCGGGAAGATATCAAGAAGTTTGTTGGAGTACGTTGTACAAATTTGTTGACTTTTGGAAGCAGCTATTTAATGCACGTGCTTTGTACTTTGCACGTGGCTGCGGACTGCGGGAAAGAGTTCTTACAATATTCATGTATTGATTTCATATTAATGGTATGGTATTTTTCAATTCAATATCTACGGCGTTACAGCTAAAGCTCTAGTGGGATTTGTTAGTAGATTAGTTTCTCATTAATTTCATCGTTACTCAAGCTGTGAGCAAATATTGATCGAGTTACAGTTTTATGTATCCAGGTGTTGAATTAATTGATTATGTTCAGTACACTATCCTGCAATGTAGCCTGACCAAAAGTATTATAAGTTTGATCTGGGGGTGGAACACGTGATTGAGACTTTGGGGTTGATTGATCCTGACAAAAACACACACACATGTTCTATGATTTCTCCATATAATATTTCATGATTAACTCGGCTTGTATATATAATATCAAAGAGGGCGCGTGTGTGTGTGTAATATTATGGTTGTTTTTGCTGCCCAAAGGTTACACGTGCCGTCTTTGTAATCTGCAAATGACTGACTGTGAATATATATATATACAGTATATGTAATATTACGTGTGTGAATCATTTTGACATGTTTCTCTCTAGCTTCATCTCTGCAAAATGAACATGACTGATTATGACGCCTGCAAATTACTTTCACCTTGCCTCTTGTTCAGTTGTGTGCAAATTGTAAACAAGTGTACTTGTACTGTGAACTGATCGGAGAAGGCGTGTGTAGCGTGTGTTGGCAGATTTGTAACACCTGCTGTATAATATACAGTATATTCCTGTTGATGGAGAAGCGTTCAAAGGCTCGTTGAATTTAAAACACACTGTATGTCTGGTCAGTCGAGTAGATTTGATCCTGAGAAAAGTTGTGGGTATTTGTGGTCTTTAGAGTAAACTGACTGAGCTGAAGCTGGCAGAATCAGAATTAGTCAGAGATTGGTATGGGCTGCAGTATGGGAAAAGTCACGTGTTTCCATTCTAGCTGTATTGAATTTGGCTGGTGAAAGTTGAGAAAGTGTTGAAACTATATACGGGAGTTAAGCTACAACTTTGCTGAAATGAATCACGAGGAAGAAAAGTAATGACGATTTTGTAGAAGATATTCAAGCAGAAATTGTGAAATATGCTATTGAATGCGGACTAAAAATAATTTTTGTCTTTTTTTCACAGGAACCTCAACTTCTCAACAGTGGCGGTGGAAGATGGCGAGTACGGATTTCCCAAGAAGAAAACGGTGAGAGTAAGTCTCGAATTCCGTAAAAAAAAATCGAACCCACCCAAATCTTGAAATCTTGCTGTCTTTTTTCCAAAAGTCTAGAAAATAGCTAAAGTCTTAGGTAGCCTGAATTGTTGGTGATGACGTCACAAGTAAAATGGGGATTTGGAACACACGTTCCGTTTCAGAAAGAAATGGGACCGATAGAAGAAAGTGCTGCTTACTAGGAGCAGTTCTATATCTGCTAGATTGAACATGGATTGCTCAGTCAGTCAGCTATAGCGGTAGCAGATGTCTGCAAAATAATTCTCGGTCAGATAGCGCCAAGGAGGCGGGCTGCAGAGAAGAAAGTGGGCGAATTTCGCTTCTTTGCGAAAATTCCTCCATTTAGCAAGTAAGGAAAGAAAGAGCGAAAAAGACATCTCAACAAGTTTTTCTGTAAGCAAGCTAGCAGTAGCAGTTCGCAACGCTTCTAGCGCTTGAGTCAAGTTGTTTTTGCTAGACGAGGCGGGCGAAAAGACTTATTATTATCCTTGCTCGTGCCCGAACTCGTGACGGTTGGATAGAAGCCATGTGAAGAGATGTACACTTGAAGAGTGAGCGTGGGAAGAAGGTTTTCGCTAGACGAGCTAGACGCTGGACGCTTCTAGCTGCAGAGCACGTACTTACGGACTTGGAGGAATTGCAGAGGGAAAAGGGACAGCGCTATATGATTAGTGGGCAGCAGCAGCATACGCTATTATTGCTGATCAAGAGTATAGAAGCGGAAGGGGGAATTGATTCGTATTCCGGGTATTGCATCCACGTGTCTGACACACATCTAGTTGGCATTTGGCAAGTAGACTTGATGATTATTTTTTCCTGGGAGCTTATTAATGGACTTCGTGGAGAGAATAAAAAAGACGGGCTTTGCTTTAATTCGGTTCCGTTGGATGTAAGTTGTTGTTGTGTAATTGAACCACTTTTTGCAATGGGGTTTGGCACCTCTGTCGTCGTTATCTTTCTTGGCACGTGGAGTTTTTATAAACGTTGCGAAACTGCATGAGGACCTAAATTGAGAAGATGTTAGCCGATTTGATGAGATGACGTCAGAAGCGAGTAACAAGTTTTAGACAGCTTTGATACACATGTTGTTGTTACGTACATTGAAAAGTCACTCGTGAGTTTCAGAGTTTGACGGCACGTGGCTGGAACTGGTTATTGCCATCGTTATAGTTTTTAGACATGTATTTACGTAACGACAGCGTTACATGTCCAGATTTGAGTAAAAACTAGTTTTATGGAAGCCGGCTAATGGGAATTTGTAAAGTAAATGATGGGAAAATGTCATTATGTGATGTAAGAAGTGTACTAATCCTGATGGTTTTTAATTTACTTTGCAGGATCCATTGTCACACCGAATCATTGAGAAGCGTCGCCGTGACAGGATGAACAACTGTCTGGCTGACCTGGCGAGGCTGCTGCCACCGGCGTCATTGAGAAAGGGGCGGGGCCGGATTGAGAAGACGGAAATTGTCGAGTTGGCCATCAAGCATTTGAAGCACTTGCAGTGTCATCCGTGTCCGCTTTCGGGTAATTAAAGATGCAGTTTTTGCTTTGGAATTAAATGATATGGATAAACTGGAGGAATTGAAATTAATGAATTTTAAATTGCAGATAACTGTGAATACAACCAGATACCACTACCTCGAGCGACTCATAGCAAGTCAAGCGGGTCGCCGACTTCGAGTACAAGTACGACGTCTTCGTCAGGGAATGGGAGCGGAAATGGAAGTAGCGGCGGCAGTGGGACTTCGGTGCTTGCTGATGCTCGGAAGGCGGAAGAGCAGTTTAGGTTGGGCTTCCAGGAGAGCTTGAGCGAGACGATGCATTTTCTGGTGGAGAAGGAAGGCATGTTCCCTGGAGATGGCCTTTGTGCGCGGTTGATGCAGCACTTGAATGGTCATTGTGAGAGCTTGCTTCGGGATGACGTGGTATGTGGATATTTGGGTTGACGTTTGTCGACTCAGGGCTTTCAGACTAATGATTTTGTTTTTGGTTTTTCAGGGAAATAAGACCAAGTTTGCTTTGGGCTTGACGACGGTCAGAATAGCTGGTGGGAAGAAGGGGAATAGCATGTCTTCTGGGTACCAGGCGAGTGGGTCCTCGGGGTCCGGAAGTGAAGGAGTCGTTGGTACGTCTTGAGAATTCGGGTTCTTTTAGAATCGTGACTTTGCAATGGAGAAAGTAATTAATTTTGATTGAATTATACAGATCGAGAAAGTAACGGACTGCCCCAGTCCGCGTACATGAATTCATATGGGCCCGGAGGTCCTCTGACGGCGACCAAGGCTATGCAAGGGGCCTCCGATTCGGGGAATATGTTCGATATGGAAGATGGGAACAGTTGTTCTTCTGCTCCATTGTCCTTGGATATTACCGATACTTTTTCTGAGAAGACGGGCAAGTCGCAGACGAAGCCACCTATTCCGTCCATGATCTGCAGCCATTCGTCTTCGAACAACAGGTAGGTCGTTTTCCTGTCTTTTGATGTATTTTTTCAAACCCTGTAGTCTTGGTTCTCTAATTTAAGATTGTTATTGTCTACGCAGTGAGAGTTGTACATGTAAACTTAATGTCCGTAGTGGATCTCCACCGACGACGGATGACTACACTCAAGCGACTTCTCATCGCTACAAGTTCAAGAGCAACATCAAACATAAGTTTGAACAGGACGAGATTGTCGCCGAAGACAAGTTGAGCAAGGCAGGGTCTGTCAAGAGCGTCTTGACTAACATTGTTGAAGGTGTGGTCAACACTGAGGAGATGGAGCAGTCCAAGAACCCAAGAAAGCGCCATACTTCGCTCACGCTTTCTGAAGCAGCCGCTGCTGCTGATGAAGCCAAGGCTCTGAGAAGAAACACGTATGAAGCTGAACAGAAGATCATTAGGAGGCGCAAGGGGTCGATTCCGACTGATGCAGTAATGGCTGAAGATGTCAAAAAGATGAGTACTTTTTCGGATGAGGTGCTTACAGCAGAGGACCAGAAACCGATGCTGACGTTCCCACAGCTAAATGATCGTAAAGGCGTTCCAGCGTTTGCCCTCCATGAGAACGGTCTGTTTTACATTCCGTTGACGATCGACGCTGCTATCGTGGCTCCGTTTGTGGGCGCCATGGAACCAGGAGTTCAACCGCCGTTGCACCCGGTGACGATTTCCGTTTGCTTTTTGCTCCCGGAGGCTCCAAAGAAGAAGATGGATTTGGTTATGCCTATTCCTGTGGCGGCCGTACAAGGGCCGAGGTCTTCTTTTGACCTGGTGAGTTGTAGTAGAGCTTCTCCAGACCGATATTATCCATATTTTGACTACTCTCAACGTACACACATCCCACATCAAGTACAAATGCAACAACAAGTGCTACCTCAAAGAGACATACTTCTAAGTAGATTTGGTGCTGTGCAGGTGCCCGGGGTTCCTACTTCTGTCGTACCTTTAGTTTCTCCGGTCCCTTTGGTATTTGGGCCCCATCCGGAAGAATACTACTTTGAGCGTGGACAAGGTTCCCAAGGGTCCCGAAATTTGGTCAACTACAAGGAACCGGCGTTTTCCAGATCGGGGCTCAACGTGGACCCCACCATTGTGTACCAACATAGTCCCTTGAACCCCGTCACTACAACTACGAGTACCTTTTACCCGTCCACGAGGCTCAGTATCGACCCTCCTCTCGGGTCAAGACCGAGGGGTCCTGTGGTCTCCAGTGCAGGGGTATCTGTAGCTCCTCCAACTTCAGTTCATCATCACCCAGGATCCTCCAGTGGATACAGTAGCAGCAGTAGTAGTCGCAAGCGGTCAGTATCGCCATCAGCGTACGCACCATCCATCTGGGACCATCATCACCATCATCATCGCAAAGACCAATCTTATGGCGAACCTCTGCAGTTCATCTCCGGGTCCCTGGGAGAAGACCATGGTCCTGCGTCTCGCCTAGCTCAAAGGCTGTACGTAAATGGCGCTAGCTCATCTGGTCCGTTGGTGGTGGTGCCACCTGGTCTAGCGGTCCCTGGGGCAGCGATGCCATCTGAAATGTTTGAAGACCGAGTCCATGAAGTGGCCACCAGGGCCCTACCGCCTGGTCACTCCGCTCCGTACCTGGCTTCTGAATTAAGCTCTGACATGGTCCGTGACCGTGGCGTACCTTCGAAAAGGGCCAAGAACATCTGCAGAGACTCTGCCATCCCCTCTGTTCTGGACACTGTGCCAGCCATATCCATTTTTCCGACAGCATCCACTACAGCAAGGCGTTCTCCACAGTGAAGAAGGACTGCGAGCTGGGTACATTTAGGGACCAAGTTTTTACCGTTCGAAGGAACGAGCGGCATCTATAGCGGATGACTTGTGTGCCAAATGCGCTGCTGGTGAAGCTGCGCCAATGATGTTCCACCGAGACCATGTCGTCTTTCTTTTCTTGAAATTGATTGACTGATGAAACTATATTTTATGTATAGTTGATGATAAATGATGAAATTATAGGCCAATCACATTGTTATGTACAAGTTTGTTAAGTAAGAGCTATTATAATCCTAACTTGTATAGTCATAGTAGCGAAAATATAAAGAATATCGAACTTATACGTAGATGTAAACTAGTGAACAAATACGAATTGTTAATCAGTGGTGCTTATACAAAACCAACACACAGTCAACTTGTGTACCTTGAACTCCCATGGCATGGGGGTCAAATTTTTTAGATAGGAGCTTATAAAGCTCAAGATTTTATTATATATATCAGAAAAGATCTATCCAAAGTACAATTTATTGATAATAGCAAATACGTAAGCTTCAGACATTTTGTCTCACTCAACTTTTGTATGGATGTAAACTGCAAAAGTTGCAGTTAACTCTGATGCCCTCAAATTGTGGTATTGTACTGCTAAATTTTAGTTGAACTCAAAGAAACGTTATTATTGTTGTTTGTAAACAACGCGAGAGCCAAAATCACTGTTTTAGATGCTTACTGCGTTCCAGTCAAGTCAATGCATATTATTTTTATTAGTATTATTGTGATTAGGATGGTTGATCTTGAGTCGATATTGCTTTTTAACCACACACATGTAAATAAAAAGGCGTTACGTAAAGGGTTATTTAACGTTTCGAGAAGAAAGCGTTGGTAATTTTTCTTATGCGTGTTCTGTGTCAGTACAATTCCCGACTGCGTGCTGAAAGGCTGACTTGTATTAATGTAATGAAGATGCGGGTATTGGAATAATAATGTGTAGCAGTAGTCATTGTCATTGGTTACTTTGGAGAAATCTTTTCAAGATTGTATAACCACTTTTAACATAACTTATGCTTCTTGAAAAATTAAAGCCAAATCGGCCAAATGTTTCTGATATTCCAATGTTTGTAACTTTTCTCTTCAACGTTTCTAGAATCTTGTCTCATTGCCCGCATTTGTAGGGCTTTTCACCTCTAGATTGTAATTTCATTTCTAGATTTTGCATCGGTTGAGCTAACTTTAGCGAAACATTATAATGAGCACACACGTACATGTTTGTCTAGTTGTTATTTAAACGAGACAGGTGAATCATGCAATCGATACATTTGTCAGAACGAACGTTTGTGTAATAAGAATACAGTCAGCCTTGATGACTTTGAAGGAGTTTCAACATATGCAGGATGAACCAATTTGTAAGCAGAAATATATATTGTATAGTTGAAATCGCTCACGGTTTTATAGATTAGATTCAGTTTGGTAATGTAAACACATTGACTTGAAGCATTTCTAACAGAGGACAGCTGACTGTGAGACATTGAGGGCAAATTCTTGCGCTAAAACCTGCATACTTTGGAGTTTAGAAGTTGGAAAAATGGCAACTTCGACAGAACGCATTGTGACTATAGGAGACTACCAAATTCCAAATGTTAAACGGAGCAAATTAGGACACTTTAAGTACTCTTTACTGCGGTACAAGTTACCAGCGAAATTGAACCAAGTACTGCAAGCCGTGTTATTAACGGCGCTTGTTTGGGTGGTGGCGCTGCTGTTGACCAAGTCGGAGAGCTTGCCACGTGGCCAGGTGTTTACG
>JAQGBJ010003453.1:0-12721 GCA_034698345.1 Sphaeridia pumilis | reverse complement strand
TGCGATACCTGGTTGGGCTGCAGGGCATCAATATTGGTGAAATCGCAATTGATCACGTTGCCTTCGCAGCTGCATTCTGATCCGGGCTGACAGATTTTGATGTCGATTGAGTCGGTGCAGTTATGTGGGAGCTCTGAGCAAATTGCTATTGAAATTGATAAGGTCAGCCCCAGCAACAAATATGATTTGAAACACGCCATGGCGCAATTTTTCTAGTTTATGGAGTGCAAGTTTAGAACTGAAAGAAGAAAGGGAAAAAACTGTAGCTCTTAGTTCATGGAATCCCGGAAAGAACTGTGGTTTGATAAACAATTTATATGAGGTTTGCGCTGACCATGTGCCAAAAACCTAAACCGGAAGTGGAATATCCAGCTTTGATAAGCCTCGAAGCTTCCTATATTAGGTATTTTTCATGCGCAGTAACATTCTCACCATTGTGATCGAAAAACAAGTCGATTGGAATAACGAAAAATAATCAAGAAACGTGAATCAAATGCACTTTAGCTCTCTAACATTAGTGTCATTGGTCATTACGTCATTGAATAGCCACCGAAGTGAACTGGAAACTGGATCCGCCAGGGTCAGCTCTTGTGGAATTTCGGAAAACGTTTTTGTGGAGACTTGAAGGAAGGCGAGACAAATTGTTGTTGAGGGTAAGGACTGGTATTCGGTTGGTGTTGTAACGGTTACCGATCCCCATTCCCATCGTTGTTGTTGCTGAGCACTGAAATGCCGGCCATGGCGGTGGAGTCGGAAGCATGACGGTTCTGGCGAAATACCCCGGCGGTTCCGATAGTCGACGTAACATGAATTAGTGTTAGATTTTTCAAACTAGGGTTTCTACCAAGACTTTTGCTCATGGAACCGCATAGTTTCATTGCCATTGAATTTGAAAAATCCCGTGTCTGAGAACCACTTCGATTCGAAGCCCGCTGAACGACGTTTGGAATTGGCGGGCGATAAACGCCCGCGGGCGCGACCGCGGGCGCACCCGCGGGCGCACCCGCGGGCGCACCCGCGGGCACCGTTTCAGCCGCGGGCCGACCGCGGGCGAGGCATCAACCGCGGGCTCGACTGCGGGCGAGGTATCAACCGTGGGCTCGACCGTGGGCCAGACCGCGGTATCAACCGTAGATACGACGTGTCAACCAGGGGTGTGACCGCCGATAATGTGTTTTTGACCCTACGGGTCAAGGTTGAACAAAGGAGAAGGAGACCCACTAGCTGGGTCCCTTCTGTTCCATCTCGTCTTATGGTAGTTGATGTGAAGCAAAGGGGACCTACTCCAAAAACCCCAAAATCAGCAAAAAGGCTTTGTTCCGGCTGGTTCGGTTAGCTTTGTGTAATCCTGGGTTCGTGCGGCGCCGCTAAAAAACCCGGGTAATAGATCTAAACGCGGCCGGAAAAAACGCTGCGTATTTTGCAAAAAAGACAGGGCGCCCTGGATTTGCCGACGATTCCTTTTTCCGGGTTTTTTGGCGCCGCACCGGTTGGTAACCCAGGGTTACACCGACCTAACCCAACCAACCGGAACTCAACCTAAGTAGTTTTATTAACCGGTCACACCCTGACACATCATATCTACGGTTGGCAGCGCGGTCGATACGTCGCCTGGGCCGGGCCCACGGTTGATGCCTCGCCCGCGGTCGGCCCGTGGTCGCGCCCGCGGGCGTTTATCGCCCGCCAATTCCAAACGTCGCCCGCTGAACGAGTGATAATTTTCGCGGTTGATATTGGGACCCGACTTCTTGGCGTTCCATCGCTTGGGTTTTGTGTTCGGGTCAGTGGTGCGAAAATGCTCGCCGCCAGGAAATCTCGTTGTTTTTATGAAATCCTAGCACCAATACTCAAGTAATACGATGAGCGTACAAATACTAGGAAATGGTTTTAAGATGAGCCGCTGAAATATGGAAAATTATATCCCTGTTTCTTGACAAAAAACATCAAAATACTAGGAATTCCGGAGAGAAAATTCCGGTCGCTGCCTTTTGCCAGAAGCTCAGAATGAGTTTATCAACTTATCGGGTGAGCAATTTTTACCGACCACCCTAGAAGGTCAAGGATGCTAATTATTTTTGCATCATGTGTGACAGTACGACTGGCGTATCGCACAAGGACCAAGTAAGTTTTTTAAAGCTTGAAATCATAAAAAAAATAATTCCAATCACCATGACTTTGCAAATATGACTTTTTTTGTCAACTGAGCAAGCTAATTCAAATTATTATAATTACAACAGTCAGCATACAACATATAATTAAGATACATCCACTTCAGTCAACATCATACGTTTTTGGGCCAAATTGAGAGTTACGTCAGTTCTCAGATGAAAATATCCTTGATTTAAAATATCAGAAATGAGAGTTGAGGTTCCTGTGATGGAGATTGTACCACAAGTTGTTCAACATTGAGGCCATCAGGATGGGAATTGCCGAGATGTAAGCATACATCAGCGTTTCTATGAGCTGGTCTTTTTAGCTCAAAATTAGACGATGTCGTGCCTTTCGAAATACTCTACCCGAGGTTAGTACTAATATTAGAATACAGATATTGGCTGCTGTTGGCTACTCTCCATGTACCTGATTGTACATCTAAGTGTGACTGAAGCTAGGTGGGTTTCACACCACGTTTAAACAAACGAAATTCAGTATAAAATGGTGACGTGAAATATACTCAAGTTCCAGCATACTGCGACTACATATGTTGTTAAATTTCTGATTACGAGTTCGCCCGCCTCTCTCTACATTCCGGGCAGAACTTTGCGGTAGAAGTTGGATACGAAGTACCTCATTCGTGGCAGAATTTCGCCGAGCTTCTCCCACCAGCCACAACTGTTTTATCATTACTAATATTTTTTATAATTATTGCTTCTGACTGTATCACTATTATTGTTGGCAGAAGTAGAATCAATCGTGTTAAGAAGCTCTGGAAATCTCTGTCTGAAGACCTTGATTTAGAATCTTTTTGTTTCGGTTGAAGTCGTCGTCAATAGTGTGGCGGTTCCATCGTCGATAGTCGTCAGTCGAATTTTCATTTTTACGCCGTAAATTGTATGTTGAACCCATAGAAGAAGGATCCACTGTTGTAGCTGAGGCTGAAGAAGTGTAAAATAGGCTGCTGGAACGACACCACGAGTTGCGAGAAGTGCTGTTGGACAATTATAAAAAACAATATTACGAGTTTTAATTCATCTGTCGTATTCACAATCTTCGTAGTAGACCATGCGGTTCAATATTTGTCGAAAATCTTCAAATCAGTGTATATCTTCCAACATAATCTAATATTGACTGCTGTTGGTACCCCTACCCTTGTGGGTAACCCGATACATGACTTGAATTTTATTCGGGTGATTGGGCTCCGGACTTGCTGTGCGGGCGCATTGCCCGAAATGCGCTTGTTTTTTAAAAACCACTTGTTTATCCTAAACCTCGAATAAGTTTCTTCGCGTTTATTCGCCAATGTCTTTGAATTTGATCTCCTATGAAACTAACAAGAACAAATGTACAGCTGCAGGGTTTTCTTTATCGGAATGTTCATTCTCGTGAATAGATATAACGAAGCAAAGGAAGCTTAGGGTTTCGGGTCTAATTTGCGAAGAGTTTATGCTACCATCGGTAACATAATTTGTGTACTTTTGACAATGCTGTTGTATGTCGCAGAATGTGAGACATGTACTAACGTGAATTTTATCGACGAGAAAATATAAACCATTGAAAGCTAGTGCTTTACAAGGCACGGAAAATGTGACTTCAAACTCGACATAAATGAATTGGCAATGAGTTGTGAATGGTCTTGTTATTCCTTTCCGAGGTTTCCAAGTCACACATTTTGAAAGTTGTGTTACAGTGTATTGGGATCGCTCGGTTTAGTACGTAGTTCAACTACAAAAGAACTGCTGACATTATAAAAAATTACTTGGGATCACGAAGAGAACGCGTAGCTGAACGAAGTTGAATAAAGAAGCAACTATTTTGACAATTTTGTTAGAAAACTGGGTTGCAAGGTAGTATTCATACGCTCATTGTCAAGAAACTGGGGTATCCCAGTATTTAGACGTTTTGTGCTGGACTACTAAGAGTTCCCAGTAATTTGATAGTTGATGTTAAAAAGACTGGACAACAGTTTTTGTGAAAAAACTGGAATTCAATTTTCCATATCCCGGTGGTCCATGTTAAATTTTCATCCCAGTGATTTGACACTCATGTCTGATTTTTAGATTCCAGAAGCGATCCGGCCATTCTGCTGGTCAGATTTAGGAAGTTTGTTTAATAGGTTCACAAGGCGGCAAGAATCCTTCCTCCAGGAACAGTCAAATGTGTTTTAGGAAAGGTTTTTGCAGGAACGACGACTATTGCGTTTACGAACTTGGAAGACATCCTGAGTTGTGGAACATGATCCAGACTGCCAGTATTTGTATGTTTATATGAGGTTCGAGTTGACCATATCAAGAAGCTAAACCGGAAATGCTTTGCTCTAATAAGAGCCAAAGCTTTCTTTATTTTTAAACGCGGTAACATGCTCACCGTTATAATCACAAAATTAGTCTATTGGAATTAAAAAATTATGAAACTTCATTCAAATTCCATTTGCTCATTCTCTTTAGTATTACAGGTTTTTAGATGATAAACATACCAAGAAGTAACAGGTACATTTCTTGATTGCAGGTTTAACAATTCTCATTATGCAATCCTGTTGACTTTTAACAGAAGGTCAATTCACACAAAAGTTACAGAACGTTAGATATTATTAAATTTTTGATTATGAAGTCGCTCGCCTCTCTCCACATTCCGGACAGAACTTTGCGGTTGAAGTTGGGTACGAAGTACCGCATTCGTGGCAGAATTTCGCCAAGCTTCCCCCACCAGCCACAACTGGTTTATCATTACTAATATTTTTAAAATTATTGCTTCTGACTGTATCACTATTATTGTTGGCAGAAGAAGAATCAATCGTGTTAGGAAGCTCTGAAGATGACGTTGATTTAGAATCTTCTTTGTTTCGCTTGAAGTCATCGTCGTTAGTGTGGCGGTTCCACCGTCGATAGTCGTCAGTCGAATTTTCGTTCTTACGCCTTAAATTGTATGTTGAAGCCAAAGAAGAATGATCGGCCGTTGGAGCTGGGGCAGAAGTAGTGGAAAATAGGCTGCTGGAACGAACTGGAGGTTCTGGCTGCTGCTGCTGTTCTTCCTGGGATCGGCTGAAGAGCCTCGAAGTGGACGTGTTGGGGACGACGTCCGGTTGGGCGCGCTGCTCATCGACTGTCATCATCGTCTCCAATGCTTCGAATTCCAAGTCGGCTCCGTCAGACCTAAATAATATAAAATTTGAGACAATTAGCAGGTGATCAAAGAATTGAAGCCTTTAACCAGTTTCATGGGTTAACGGAGATCAAAAAATTGAAATGTCAAGAAAAACTGCGTGGGAATATTGAACAATTTGGTTTGGAAATGTGTAACGTAACGGTATAAATCTTGTTTGATATTCTGTCAGATCAAATGGACCTGCTGCTGTGCAGATATTTCAGAATAAATATATACAGAGAACGTGTTTTGGCGTAGGAGTCTGCAACGATGATTTGGAACTTCTAAAAACGGTCATTGATGAGTGGGAAGAAAAAGATTCTTGTTGGCGATGATGACGATTACAATGAAGGAGATTGAAACTAGTTTATATTTACACGTTTCTCTGCTGCATCGATTAAATTAAATACTGAGCCGGAAATCTAGGTTAATATCACATTTGCTTTCTTTGTTTTTCCTCAGCCAAGCTTGTTTGTTCGTAGGTGGCGTGAAATGCAAAAAAACTAAGGACCTGCTGTGAGATTGGGCTACTTTGAAAGCGGAAGATGACAAAACCAAGACTTACGGAGTTGAACTGGATTCTGAAATCTTGGTGATTTCGTTAGCCATCAAAGACTTGCCGTTGCCACTATCAGAAGACAAAATCGAAGACGGAAGTGACGGCGGAGACGACGAAGTAAACGAGCTCGGTTGTTCTCCACTGAGGCGATCGGCAGTTGAAGTTGTTTCCGGTTTGCTATCGAAGTTCCCCCAGTAGCTTCCTTGATCAGGATCTCGAGACGAGAGTGCGAAGGAGCTTCTGAGTTCTGAAGACGTTTTGGCTCGTTGAAGCGGGTATTTGGCATTAGCTCGGCTACTGTTGTTGCTGTACGAAGTGTAATCTGGAGCATACAAATTGTCGTTTTCTTTGGAGGCGTTCTTTGAATCCTGTTGAATGACACCCACGCTTTGAAATGCTTGGTCAAGTGCAGTTTTGCGGGCGTGTCTGGCAGAATTGCTACTGTTGAGGCTGTTGGCGGTCTGATGCGACTTGAGAAGCTGTTCAAATTGCTTTGCGGCCTTTTCGTATGGATCGTAAATGGAAGAAGTTTCGGCGAGGTCTTCTTGTTGGTTCTGTCCAAGGTCAGATGGCGGCACTGGACTTTTTGAAAAAATATTCGGCTTTGGTACGTTATGAAACTGGTACTGTGGAATGAGCGTTTTGGGGCCTTTGGTTTGGGCGGAGGACGTCATTGGCGGACTGTCTTTGAACGGCGACTGAAGTGAACTGGCGGATCCGTCTGTGCCGTCAGGTTCGGCTCTTTTGGAATTTCGGAAAAAGTTTTTGTGGAGGCTTGAAGTGAGTCGAGAGTTTCGTTGGAAGGCAGCTCTTTCGTTGTTGAGTGGCGGGAAAACTTGCTGTTGACCGTAACCAGAACCGATGACGTTTTTGTAATTGTTTACATTTTCAATGGATTTGGTCTTAACGTTGTTTTGCTGTAAATTGTTGTTGTTGAGGGTGAGGACAGGTATTCGGTTGGTGTTGTAACGGTGACCGATTCCCATCCCCATCATTGTCGTTGCTGAGCGCTGAAGTGCAGGTCTTGGCGGTGGCGTCGGAAGCATGAGGCCTGGCGGTCCTGGCGAAATACCCCGAAGGTTCCGATAGTCTCCGTAACATGAATTTGTGAGAGACTCGTTAGATTTTTTCAAACTGGGGTTTCTACCGAGACTTTTGTTCATGAAACCATATAATTTCATTGCCATTAAATTTGAAAAATCCCTCGCCGGAGAACCACTTCGAAGACTGCTGCACGAGTTGGAATTTTTTAGCGGTCTGTATTTGGTCCTGACTTCTTGACGTTCCATCGCTTGGATTTTGTCTTCGGGAACCGGTTGGGTTTCATATTGTTTTTTAACGTACTGGTCCTGACAAAACTTCAAGTGGCGATCGAAGGCCTTGAGTCCAAAGTTTCTACCGCAGTAGGGACAGTCTTGACTTGGACTCAAGTTTTTAGCGTAAGATGGAGTTTGCTGCTGGTTCATCAGAGAAGTGTCTTGGGATCCATCAGAGCCGAATTCTGAATTTTCGTACACTTCGGTATTTTTTGGACTCAAGTCAGTCGCAGTTGAAGCTGCAGAGGGCGAAACTGCTCGCCGCCAGGAGGCCACGTAGTCGGCTTTGGACAGAGATGGCGTTGTGGTCACTACCGACGGAGACCTCGAAGGGGATTTGCCGTAGCTCGAAGAGCGACCAGTGGCACCTCGACGAAAACTGTCTCGAAGTCTTCGGCTGCCCATTCGGATAAATTCGCCATTTTCGTCAACTGGTGGAGGTGGAATGAATTCTGCGGCCTTTGTATCTTTTTTCCGTTGCTCTGAAGAATCAAAGACTCCGCGATTGGGCCTTCGAGGATCTTTGATATTGACGCTGGTGCATATTTTCGAGTGCCGTTCAAGAGCGTCAGGGCTAAAAGTTCGGTTACAAATAATGCAAGGGAGGAGAATTTGGATTAATTTGGCGGTAGCTTCACTTTCTCGTATTTCCGGGGAGATTGTTGCGGATTTAAAAATATCGTCGAATTCGCTCGTGTCGATGTCAATAGCGGTTGAAGTTCCTTCTCCTCGAGATGGCGACCCACCGCTTGTGTAGTACCTGTTCAGGTGGACGTTTCGGCGTAAAGGTCGTTTCCAGGCTGGAGTCGGAGAAGACGAAGAATATTCGGTTCCTTGTGGTGGTGTTTCATCGTTTGTTTTGGCCTGGTTCCAGAAATCGTACGAAGAAGAAGAAGGCGGAGTTGATGTTGTTGGCAGGTTGGAAATAGCAGCTGTTCCTCTAGACGAAGCCGGTAAAGATGAATCGAAACTGGATTGAACGTAGCTTGTCGCTATGGGGTTCGAGCTGCCCGAACGTCGAGAAAAGAGGGAATCCATCCACAAAGTTGGTTAAAAACGCTTTGGTAGATTCTGAAATACGAACAAAAGGTTGCGTTAAATTCAACCCTTTGATTTAGAAGATAGATAGCTTCAGGATGTCACAAGGAGGTTTCAAAAACGCTTCGACCAAAATGGAAGGTACCTCAAGCTCAGATAACTCACGAGACAGAATTTTTGGGGGAGGGAGAAGAATCGTTTGTCACGGCTAATTTCACCGTTAGAAACAACAAGAAAACAATACATCAAAAGAACGCTTCCGGAGAGGCATATTCGGGAAATGTACTTGGTTTCGGTTCCACTGGATAAGATTTATTTCCGACCGGAATTTATCTTCCCTTGTAAGGTAGAAAGTACAGTTGCTTATGCTTGCACTGATTTCTGTTTGGAGAAACTGAAGCTCAACAAGAGATATTCGATATGGAGCGACATGTGTGTTTTCGGTTTTTATCACTTGTTTCACGTACTTGAGTTGAACATACGCCAACATAAGTGGCATACAGGCAAAGATATAGCTTAAGTGCAACTGAATTGTGCTAGTTTGAAAATAGCAAACAAAAATACAAGAGTTGCTTTTGCTCGGGGGAGGAACAAGATTTGTTGATGGGGGAATGTACCGGAAATGTACGAGCCAAAATCGTCATGTTGTTTTCAAAACAGAAATATACTGCTTACAAATACATTTTGAAATTGCATTTTCTTCCTTGGAAAAAGAAGAGTAATTTGTACCGATGAAAGCAATGGAGTAAAATGAGACTGGAAATATTTGTGCGCTTAAGAACATGTACTTGACTAACGTGTAAAAACGCAAGTTTGGGTAAGGAAACTGCTTAAAGTACAGTTACATGCAATGTCACACTTTTCCCATGAATTCATTTCAACTTGCGTAGGACTGACACAGAAAAAGGGACAGGAACATAAATTTTTGGGAAGAAAAAGTAAGGAGAAAAATAGTTTACTATTATAGGCAATAAGGCTGCATAAAAACAAAACTCTTGTGCGACTGATTGATGACGACAATGCAACAATAGAAGTTGGCTGACTGAAGACTAAATATGTAATTCTAACGCTTGCGAATCTGAAAAATATAAAATCTTGTTCTGAATGTATGTTCCGAGTTCTGAGCAAGCCAAGGGAGGCTTAAGAGATTTTTTGGGTGTAAAATTTTTATTGTTCTCGTCTCATTTTAGAAGGCATTGGAGGAAGCCAAGTTGAAAACCGCTTTTGGCTCATTTTAAAGCCAAGACGAAGGAAAGAAAAAGTGCATGGCACCAGATGACGAGGACGAAAGCGGTGGCTGATGGGAACTGTGCCAAATTGTGGAGAAGAAAATTGAATGACCTGATCTGCCATGTAAACTTATGTGTGGGAAATGCTCAACTCTTCAGTCAGTCAGTTCCAAATTCACAGGAAGTTAATGGCAAAAAAGAAGAAGAAGCCACTGAAATCCATTAGAGACAGTTGATGCTCAAAATCACCTGATCAGGAAACCGAGCCAATTTAACACTGCAAATTTTTGGTATCACATGACGGCCGTAGCGGAATTGGCAAACTTTATTGTGACCACGTTCTTGATCCTTAGGAACTGACCGCCAAGGTTGCATTCGAACGTTGAATTGGCCTAAAGGCTGAACAAGTTACAAATTACTTGTATGCTTTTGGTCTGGCAGTTTTTGTTGGAGGAAGAACGTCAAAAGTGAGTGGATGCAAGTAGACTGCGTTTGTACAACTGATTTGAAGAACATTGAGATTTCCTTTTCGGGATCTCATAAGGACACCGGCCATTTACAGACGTACACGAGTCGCTTGTCGGTAGGAGTTGCAGGGGTTGGGGATGTGAGTGGAATGTTTAATTTTTGTGGGCATAATCGTCATTATATTCTTGTTAAAATATTATTTTGTGTCTTAGAAAAGGCTATGATCTGTTAAATTTAAAGGGACTGTAATTGTGGCAAGGGGAGAGGATAGACTGATTTATGTGACAAATTGCACGGCTTTTAGGTGAAGTTCGATTTTTTAAGTAGCAACACCTACTGATGAATCAATAATTGATTTTAGAGAAGAAGAAAGTAAAAACAATGACGGTGATTTTTTCAAAAGCCAGGGACCGCAGAAACAAAAAACCAATGATGTACTACAAACAGCAATTAAACAATGATACGAGACCAAGAACTTTTTTTGGTTGTATTTAATGACTCGGGTTCTTGATAAGGAGTTGCTTGGTTAATTGCCACAAAAGCTTCGAATGTCGGAAGTGTCTGCCGACGGACGGAAAGAAGCTTATGGTTTCTACTATCTTTTCAGAGGCTCTTATATTAAAAAGAAGCCACAAGATAATGTTGTCTGTCTGTCAGGAGGATGAATTGTTGTTGTCGGCGGAAATGCATACAAGAAAGAAAAAGTGCAAGTGCGAACAACGGGTATATTATTACATATTGTTGGAATTGTAATTTGTTTCTATTGTATCTTTTGGCCATATCTGTAAATCCTAATGAGCTTTGTTAGGGTATTGGAGAAGCCATTATCATGATTTGTGGTGCCGTTCCAAAATGTCTCAAGTTCCGATAGCCACTCCGAAAAATATTTTGTGATGCAAGATTTTTCTGGTGGAGAGGTGGAAGCACAAAAACTATTTTCAATGGCGAAAACATACAGACTGAATGACAAGGCAATTTGCAAAACATTAATTGGACTCTAATTATAACTATGGAGTGTGTGCACAGAGCCAGGAAAATTGTCAGGTTGACAGACAGTGAATTCCGGGACAATTTTTTTTTGTTCTGAAAGCATGGAAAGATTGCAAGATATTTTAGGCTTGAAAATGTTGGAAACTATTTCAATGCATGACTCTTACAACGTTCAGATTGCCTCACGTGTATTTTTGAGGGACAGGCGTGGTAGTAAATAGTTGGAAAGAAGAATTCACCTTAACGGCGTTCCATGTATGGAAAGCAGATATGCTCAAGGGGCGAGCGATTATTGATAAGTTTTGTTGTTAACGTGGGCGGCAGGACTCGTTCTTTGACCAACGGCAATACAACGTTATAGAGTATGCATACGAATATTTTTCTTCTTGAAGCTGTTCTTCAGAAGGACTTGTGACGCGATAAGCGAAAATCCAAAAAGTATTTATGGCTACACAACTGGTCACAATTGTGACTCGAACAAGGCGTTGACAGCAAAAACAAAGTCTTGTAACCATTCAGGTGAATTTAAGAGTCACGTATTTTCCAATGCATTTTTATCCAGCCGGCAATCTGATGCAGTTTGCATGTGCTGAGAAACAAAAAGTAAATGATGTAACGATTGGAACTGAAGGGTCATTTATTTCTTGCACCAGACCGTGTTAGCTTTTGCTTATGATGGATCGGGAACACACCCATTTAAAACGCATTGGCCGTTTTGTTAAGTGTAGAACAAATTGCATCTTCCTCCTTCTTTTAAAGTTGACTAAATTGTATGCTGCCGACCCAGAAATATATTTCGCTGTCTGTGAACAGAAACGGCTTTGGCAGATGCCAAAAATGTTGAAGAAAGTCGTAGCAGTTTTTGGACAGGACGGCCATTACGTTAAGCCCACGCAGAAATTCAGGTACAAAATGAACGTTCAAAAAATACTTGTACAGGCAAGAAGCAGTGCTAAAAGTTAGGTCATTGGAGAAGCCCCACGTAGCTTTTTGGTTCAATCGCGATTTATTACAAGACTGTATATAATTTGCAACTTTTTTGTAAAAGCGACACAGCGGTTGTTTCAAGTTATGCTGGGCAGAATATATAATATCATTGTAGTTTTCGAAGATTGACAGCAAGCCAAAAAATGACATGTCTATGCCAATTACCCATACTGACGAGTAGCCGGAAGAAGAAAAGATATCCTGAAACTTGTATATAAACAATCTGACATGGAGGTTAGAGGTCAGGGAAAAAGTGTGATTCAAATACACTTTGATTAAGAGAACATAGATTAAGTGAAATGTGTGGGTGGCTGATCAAGATTTCTTAATGTGAGAAGTATCATGGCGGTTGACTGTTTTGGAATTGATTGAAGGTAATCAAGACTCGTAAAAAATAAATCTTTGATTCCAACCCCCGATTATTATCTGCAGGCAAAGAATTTGGGATTCCATGTTTGACTTTGTCCCTCGAATTTTATGCGGGTTCAAATAATCTTTTGCAAGATCCACAACCCCAAGACGCCCTTAACCGTGCATGAAGCATGCTTTGAATCAACTTCCGTTTTGGCCATTTATCTGATACTGATTACATACAATCTCAGATTCTCAGATTCTCGCGAAGCTTCTTTTTTTCATTTTTAATATGTAAACTACTAGCGTAAAATTAAATCAAACTTGATATTTGTTTTTAAAATTTATGAGACCCGGATTGACTGCAGCCCCTTAAAATTGCTTTCGAACGTGATGAAATCCCAGTACAAGTTGTAATGATGACAGGTAGCATCCGTCTCCGTCAGGATTCTTGAAACTTATCTCCTGCTCTGCTCCTGGAATAA
>JAQGBJ010003452.1:0-12724 GCA_034698345.1 Sphaeridia pumilis | reverse complement strand
TCAGGAACTTGGGAAAAATGTAGAACTTGTAATCTGTGTGAGCAATCTTTTGGTTTTTCTCAAAGACGGTAAATGAAGTTGGATACATTCGCGTGCGATTCCGAAATAGATTGTTGCAATTCAGTCAGTGGAATATTTTCAAGCAAGTACAAGACATCCAAGACATGCTTGTTACCCACACCATATAGTTCAAGGCTTGAGCCATTTTGCGACAACAGTGGCAGACTCACGTCAACTTTATGATCACCTGACCTTCTAGTCTTGGGAATTGGGAATACGTCAAAGGCCTTAAGTATCTGAATCATTGACGTTATTTCTCCCTACTCTTCTCATTCTTTAGCTTATTATAAAAGACTCTTTCGGAGTCCACAGAGAACAACTTGTACACGAGCATGACCATGCATAGTAATCTCATCATTTTCATTTCCAGGATCTCAGCAATGCTCTTCGTCACCACCGATACAACCCAATTCAAGACTTGTGGACGGTAATAAAATAGAATGTGATGATGGATTCGAATTATTTACGCAAGAGTCCTCCACACCGACCACCTCCCACTCAGCAGAGCTTAAATGTATTGACGGGAAATGGAAGGTTCCGGAATACTTCTGCGGTAAGTTTTACCCTTGTTTGTAGCTTTGCTTGCAAATATATATTCCTCCTTACTTTTCTACACATTGTGGGCTACTATAGCCCTCGAGTTGTCCAATTGCAAAAGATCATTGTGACTCCAGAAGAAATTTTCTTATTAGATATTCAAGCATATGGTGGGTAACTTGGTTATGATCGTAATGGAAAAGTTAAGCCTTGGGATCTACAGACTTCTGGAGACTCTATTTGGACCAAGCATTCATGACATGATTTCCGGTCCTTCACAAAGGGATTTATTATATGGTGACAAAGTAACAGGTTTTTCGATGATGCAGCAGCCATTCAAAGTCCTGGAGAAACGACATAGAAAGTGTTGTAGAATATTGCTGACGGCCATAAGATAATCTCTGCCAAGATGAGCTTTCTCTTTCGTCCTCGTTCTCTCTCTCTTACTCTCCAGTGATTTACCGATTTACCACACAGTTCCAAGGCCATGCTAAACTTAGAAACAGAGACTAGGGAAACTGAGATAAACTTGTGGTCTCCAAACGAAAGACTGTCAAAGAAGCCTTGCATACCACCAAACACTGGGTTATGTTTTTCTTCCGTGCGTAGGCCAGAACCATGGCAAAAGCAAGATGGCGTCAATCGTATTATATTTACTGGGAAGTCAAAGACGTGGACGTACGTATTCAAGCAGCAAGCCAAACAAGGGCTTCCAATGGGCCTTACCTTAGAGGCCTGCCCGACGCTTGTTGAGTCCAACTTGCCAAGGTTGCAGCATTCTTGGTGTGGCTTCATAGGAATGGGCGACAAAAATCTTCCTTTTTGCCATTCATCAATAATGTATTGACAGCAGTTTTATTAGCGCGTGTCTTTCGTGTTGTGAATTACGTTTTTTTAAGGGTGGGGGTAGCAGCAGCATCCCTGCCCTCAAATTCTGTTTAGCCCTGACAAGGCCTCTTCCTTGTTTTGAACCACATGGCTCGGCCATGCGCGGTGGTGGCCATGTCATGCCTCCAAACTTAATTATGAGACCCATCTTCGCCTATTGAATTTCAATGAAGAAAATGTGGCAACCAGGAACAAAAGCTTGATTAAAAATCTATAAATAATACTCGAACACCATCATTACAATGTTGTAAACAAATTAAACGTCATGATATTACCATCCTCCTTACCTGTCAAAAACGTTTATGAACAACGGCAATAAAAGGCGACAAAGAGCCCAAACTTTGGTGGTCTAGCCAAAACTTCCTCGACCTTCAGACTTACGTACAGGACATTTCTGCCAGTTGAATCACGCATTTTTGTTTTGTCTGTAAAAGATTTTTGTCAGTGGGAGTGGATTTTAGTGAATCGCAAAAATTGATCAACATCGACTTTGATTACGACTTGCAAAATGATTAAATGTTGTTTTATACAGAAGAAGGCAGGCTCTCTTTGTATCTACCTGAACGTTTTTTTCATTTTAATGACCAAGTGGTTCCCAGCATTCTTTTGGTCATTTGGTCAGTAGGCGCTATTCACATACTTACAAGACGCCGGTGATACAAAGTGGCGTTTTTGTAGTTGTCTGAATTTCTCTATTTGAACTTTAATTACACCAACAACTCGTACAGCAGTAATTTACCTGGATGTAATTAGCGTATGTGGTCTAGAGCAAATTCACTCCCAGGAATTTTGCTCGAGTAGCGTATTAGGAGCAAAAAACATCCCGTTAAGGCTGCCGACACAAGAGTTGATTTGACTATGACTAGACAACACCCATGCAGTAAGAAACAGGATACACGGTCTAATAGCTGCAAACTTGATCTAGGATACCTCTGTTGCCAATCTTGTTTCATTTACTGCTGGAACTTTTGCTGTACTGCCTTGAGCAACTGGTTGTAGTAGAACCCAGAATCTTGCGTTTTTTAGTTACAATCTTGAAGCCAGATGATACAACAATTGCCGTGATCGCGTGTAAACGAGTACCTTTGTGTACTACACTTGATAGTGCTATTCTTATCATAAAATCTACTGGTCAACAGTTTATGCAGTTGAAGCCAATGAGGATTGGACGGGGTGATTGCGAAGAGCAATTTCAACGAGATGTTTGCATAAATTTGATCCAGTTTCTTTGATATCATGTCCTACAGAGATGTAAGCAAGATTGGCAATAACAAGGACGTAAAGTAGGATATGCAAAAGTGTGTGATTGCTTTAAGGTGACCACGTTCATAATACTGGTCAACCTTGCAACATCATCAAACCTCCCAATGTTTTTATTTGCTGCATTGTAAAACATATGCTCGACCTCATGACCTATGATCACTCTTTTTCAGTTCACTTATGTCAGTCTAAAGGTTGAAATAGCGGTCGCTGTGGTCATGCAAATGTAAAAAAGCCATCGAAACTTTATTGGAAGAAATTGGTTTAATGCTCCTGAATTTCACATCAAATTGTATTAATCTAGGTTGCACAGGACTTATTGTTCTGTAATAAATGATCGCGGTTACATTTACTTATGTATCAGCAACCATAAGTTGAATTATTACTTATCGTCTGTCAGCAAGCTTTCACGTGAATCAATAACGCCCGTACGTGATCAGCTTTTTGTAGGACAGGGGCAGCATTTTCAAAATGGACAATTCACGACCAAAATTATTTACTTGACTCGCTTGTAGTAATTTGCCTAGGGTGATGTAGCGGTAATGGACACTTAATCTTCTTGAGTCACAGCCTACATGATGTAGAGTGATGACAGGTTCAAAATTATAGGGGCAAAAATATTAAAGTTCTGAAATTTCAAACACAATATTAGCATCACCAATGCAGCTGCCACGAGCCATGTTTAATATTCTACCAAAACATTTCGCATCTCCATAAATTTTCTCAAGGAAATTTTTTTCCAACTTAATTTTAGAACAAAAAGTTGGTTTCTCGAAAGCTGTAAATGTTTCAATAAATTATGCTGTTTCCTGTCCAGCAAAAATTAGTTTGGGGAATACAGTTCCACAATCAAGGACAGAATCCTGAGGCATCTGGCATACCCAAAATACAATATCTAAAACCCCCTAATTATTGGCGAACCTTCTGCTCAAAACGTAACAATCTTGTTGTTTATATCGTTTCTATTTTTAATTTTCTAGCAATACTTTCAGCTAACTGTGCAGCTATAAAATCGCTTAAAAATTTCCCAATTTACAGGAAGTCATTTAGCTCCCTACCTGTAAATTTACGTGTGAAAAACGCTGGGGTGGGACCTGTCAAAGAAGAAGTTATGGGTTATCCAATATGATTTGAATTTCCTCACATCCCTTCACTACTCTACAGACCGGTATGGTGTAGTACACTTGCACTGCAAAAGGTAATGGAGGTTATTAAATAGGATGCGATATGTAATTTTCTATATCGTCCCATATCATCAAAGGAGAAGCTCTAGTTGTTCTGATAGCAAAATTTGCTTACAAAACTCACGTTCCCAAAGAGGAAGTTACGCCATTCTCAAGAAAAGGGAAAGAATCTTGATCATAAATGCGAGCCACATATTTGCAATGTTTGTGCACAAAAGGCATTCTATGTTATTACCGTAATTTTGTATAAGATACTGCACTTGTGCGGCTGTTCCTCATGCAGTCGATGACGTAAAGCTTGATTGTTGGCATGCGCATAACCCAAAGGCCTCTTGACTGGCAAAAGACGATGAATGAGACTTTGGCAAAATCGCAAACGGCTATAAAAACAAAACCTCTTGAAAGCTTGTTACACAAACAATGTCTCTAGTTTTATATACGTCCATGTTTGTAAGTTCATTAAAAGGTGAAGAACGAGGAGACAGACAGACAGGCCTTTTGCATAACACCATGTTCGAATGGCATGTACGCAATGCAGTCTGCACATTAATGGCAAAGGATTTGTTGACTTTAAGTGCACCAGAAATGGAATAGGACAGCAACGCCTTCAGCGCATGTTGCATGTGTTTGATGCTGCGTTGTGTTAGTTTTTGTCAAGCGAAGCTGTCGAAGGTTAGCACGTCGCCGTGTGGTTAATTAATTGCGAGCTTATCGCAT
Source organism: Sphaeridia pumilis (assembly GCA_034698345.1). Lineage (NCBI taxonomy): Eukaryota > Metazoa > Arthropoda > Collembola > Symphypleona > Sminthurididae > Sphaeridia > Sphaeridia pumilis. The sequence goes on along the minus strand of JAQGBJ010003452.1, from coordinate 8,078 downwards.
GAGGAAGATTAGCCATGTGACATTAGTACAAGAGAGTTTATAAGGGCAGGTAGACAAACTGAGTCAAAATGTCACATGGAGGACGTTTGAATAGGCAAGGACAAAAGGAACAACAATCACTCAAAAACACCAAAGCTATTCATTGCCACGATCACAGCCTGCCACCGGGGTTAGCCATGTGTGTATAAGCTCGTGTTTTACAAATTGCATAATTTGTTAATGGCGATGTTACCGCCATTTAATAGCTGAGTCACGGCTATGGGTCTGCCGGATGATTGAAAAACACGGCTTCATGCACGTCAAATTGTAAAGGATGTTCCCAAAGGGTGTCCAGCCGCAAGAAAATACAGAATTCACGTCTTTGCCGGTATAAAGATTAATCCCAACCTTTGAACTAAAGTTTGGCAAAAATTACCGGCTCTACATGACGCTCTACCACCTGCAAAGGCAGCAAGCAAATGCGGTTTGAGCTCTCATGTATAAAGCTGCGTATATAGCTTTGGATCTTGGAATCGACCGATTAATTTTTCATGGCACCTTAGTTGTGAATTTAGTTCAAAATTTTCTGAAACTGGTGCTCCGTTTTATTCGGCCTTTAAAGTGTCAAGAATGGATGCTTGTGTAATTCGCTCAACGAAAAGTAATGATAATGGGCTCACAACAAAGAGAATATTACAAATATATTTAGGTTTGACTTTGATCACCAGGCAAAAGCCGCAGTCAGTTTCTTTTCTTGCTTACCTCTTCGGTTAATTACTTATTAATAAGCTTCTAGAAGGGCTTTATTATACTGGCTCAGCCTAAGAAAGTGGTGCACAGGTTTATTTATTTGTGCTATCTGAGGCGGGGTTTATATCTTGAGACGCTTCTCTGTTTTGCGAATTCATGCTGCCTTTCTTCTTCTTCTTCTTCTTCTTCTTGATTATGCTAAAAGCAGCAGGTCATTTCTAGAATGGAAAGTTTCACCGGCCGCTATATTCGCTAAAGTGCAGTATGTAGCAGGTTTCAAAAGACCGCGATTTCTTTCACCTGCCGCACTTTTTTCGCTCATGTTCTAATTTGACGACAGTAAGTTGTAAACTATTCGCAAAAACTTTATGGCATGGTGTTGGAATGTGAAACAGCGCTTGGTCACTACACGTATTTTTCAAGCTCGCGTCGTTTGAACAATGCTTGCCGTTTCAGAAAAGTTTGAGGAAGTTTCAACGCTGTACTTCCTGTCTTTCAGTAATGAAGGTGTTGAATGACAAAGGATGAAAATTTTTGCAAGTCGTGATGTCAGGTCTGTATGATTATTATTAACGCTACTTTTACAACAAACAACGACATTCGCCCCTGATCCTTCCCAAGGTAAAAACTGTTGCATTGCTTTAAATAAGAAACATTCATGGAGTAAGAAGTACATTTAAAGCTACTGGAAGTGGCATGTATACAAAAATTACGTTCGAAATTTCCGGCAAGTTGTATTTCGTGCTTGGGCTTTTGATAGTAAGCAGTTAAAATTATGTTTGACTGACAGAACTCTCACTCGATCATTTATCATTGAAATCTGTCATTATCGGGGCTGAGTAGCAATTTGTGTGCATATTAAGGGCGGGATAAAATAAACATATTATTTCACTTGAATACACAAATCTGCCCAACTTTAGACATTAATCTGATATAGTTGATGAAGCTCAACTCGTTCACACACCACGTGTAGTATTCAGTGGACCAAGAAGGAAAACTAAGCGATTTAAACGCCTTTGTTCAGAACATGAAACAGTGTGTACAAATGTTGTTGATGATGTCAATCTCTGCTGCATGGGAATAATAGCAAGCCAAAAGTTAAATGTAGAACCTGATCAGCAAACCGAGTAATTATACTGACACATAAAACATGTTTGCTCAGCTCTGATCAGAGACAAAGAAATTAACGTATTTGGTCTAATTTAGTCCAATAGATTTATTTTGAACGGCTGTCTGGAAAGTGATGATGCTTTTGTGCGTGCGTGGTCATGTTCTTGATTATTAAATGAAGCTCAATGATTTCTTACATGTCTTGTTGTTCTTGGTCAGGTATTACTGAATACCGTCTGACCATAAGTAGGAGATTGAATCAAATTAGGCTAGTTGGCTGTATTATTGCGAGGATTTTGTTAGTATTGCGAATAATAGCTGACCAAGAAGGGAAATTGCCATATTCCAAGGACGCCCTTTGAGTTTCGTATAATGGACTCCGTAAAGAAGTGTGTACGACGGCAGACTTTGACAGACTGCCTATATGTGGATTGTCGTCGTGGCGGCGTCTTCGTCGTGAACCACGGATGGTCTAATAGACTGAAAAACTGTGCGATAATAATTTGGGGCCTAGTTTTTGTTAAAGTCGTGAGCCCTTTCTTGTGCATGAAGCAATAACTCATGGTATGGTATTTGCCAAAAAACTTTTGATAACACGTGCTGAAAAAAAGATGAGTATAATGATGGAAGATGTGGCGATGGGGCCAGACCGGTTGTTTTGTTTCCAAATTGGCATGCTCTTTTCAGCAATGTACTGCCCTAATCTATGTGACGGTATTAAATTGTTATTAAATAATAAGAGGGATTGCTCAACAAATTACCTCAATAAAGGCTTGAACGAGGTGATGAGAGCATCTGGCCATTTTGTCATCTTGAGCTTTGGTCAGCTGTCTGTCACGGTTCTGTTTGTTTATTGTTATTCGCAAGTCGTGGTTTCCAAAACTGTTGGTTGACAACATGTTTTGAATTTGAATGTATTTTTAAGTCGATTTAAAACAGAAAGTAGGCTTGGCTGACCACTTGAAATTACGGGAAATTGGACATCTCACAACGTCGGTGACAATTGAAGCTGCTTATAATATCAACCCAGCCCAATAAGCATGCAAGAAAGTTGAAGCATTCTCAGCCACGGTAATGTGGAATTCCATAAATAAATTTTGCAACTTGGCATGAAAAATATAAACAGGTGCGTGGGTTCTAGAACTAGTTTCTGAATGGCACCTTGGAAATCTGTCAATGCTATGAGAGTTTTGAAACTTTGAGAAAATTTTCTCTTGGCGATATCACGGTTTGACATTGTTTGCTCTGTTTGGTTATTGACAGACAAGTTTGCATTGCACTTGTTAAATTCAAGCTTTCCCACAAGTATTAAGAGTCTTCGCAGAACATTGCTGACACAGTTAAATTAAGCTTTATTATTGCCGTTAGCAATGGAATTATGCAACTCTGCTACGTTTAGTTTCGCATCGCCAGCGGGTGGTTTGGATGGATCATGGATGACCTTATGTTTTGTACTTGAGTTGAGCAGAAAAACGGAGTCAATTCATGCAGCCAGCAAGATTGCTGTTTGGGAATGAGATTCGCGCAATTATCAAACAGTTTTGATTGCCAATGTAATCGCTTTGTTTGTTTTTGCCATTTACTTTTTTTGCTCGGAATTGATGCAACGATGGTCGTTACGATTATGACGCGAATGTGTTACTAGCGATTTCATGTCCATCTGATGATCATTGTTGTGTACTTAAGATGAACAATTAGCTGCGAGCAATTTGTCACTCGTAAAACTTTACCGTCCCACAACAATTAATCTCTTATGGATTCAGAAGACTGTTTTTTGCTGACATTTCATGTTTTCTTATGCATTACCCTTATGGCGTTCTCGCGTTGGTGATGCAATTTTGCAGTGCGTTTAAGGGCACCTGTCAGGAAACTGACGTGCTTTTGAGTGTCGTGAATGCCCGCCCCATACTCAAAATAGAGTCATTATCTCAAAATAAAAAAAAACCAAAGTTGTTTTGTATCCTTTAGCCTTTGCTCACCTCGTGGAAGACCCTTCTTTACAGGCTGTTTTTATGCAGTGAAATTCCATGTACAATTATCAGATGTTTTCCAAACGTCAAAATCATTCTGGTCTACCAAAAATTGTTAACCCTGCTGCGGTAAAACTTTCCTTTCAGCTTCAGCAGACAAGCAGAAACAACTGGAGTAGCGTTGACGAGTTTCATATCTACAAATGATTAACGGTTTGAACATATTTCAAGTCAATCAGTCAGTAAATCCGACTGAGGCCTTGAGGACCGGCCAAGGAGGTTCAAGTAATCCCGGTTTCACCTAAATAATTCCTGTCATCTAAAGCCCAAGCAGATAAAAGCGCCGCTACTGTCTTGCAAATTTGGTCACACGTACGGTCGAACAAAAATCTGTAAAAGAAAGAGAGTTGCCAGTAAATAGGGCAATTATGTGGTCAGATTTTATCTTGTGGCCGTTGTATATATAATTTACGCTCAAGCTTCTATTTTTCGCCAGCATTGCTGATCTTTGTTGATATTGGCGTCAGACTTGCATGCATACACAGAAACCAGCAAAGCATGGACGTTGAAGTGAGAACGTTTCTTAGCCTCAGGATGTTCAACCCCTATTAGGTTGCTCAGACTGTGTGAAAATAATCAAAGTACAAAGGCTCAGCTTTTCAGCAGATAACTTTTGCGCTATTGTGAAATTGCAATATTTGTAGAGATTAGCTCCACTGAAGTCATTGGCTTGCTAAAAGCTTGATTTTACTTGATTCAATTTTCTCATCAATGATCTCAACAGTCAATATGTTGGCAGCAACGTTAAATTACCGCAGGTAATTAGTTTGGTCACCTGTGCTTCGCTCACGTTTGCAAGGTCTCAAATACATTGTTCAAATTACATACATGACAAAAATGTCATTTTCCCGTATGTATTTTTATTGGGTTTGGGTAATAACAATGAGAAAATTAAAAAACTCAGGTTTATACGCATGTGCGGAACATGCCCTTGGTTGGTGGACATATCTCATGCTCCTAATGCATACATATTAGCTGGGTAATGCGATGACGAAGGAGAAACAATGGACGATTATATCGTTTCATGTCCAAGTTTGCTTTGGCGAACTTGAGCCTAGAAAAAGAATCATAATAGAATATTGTCACAAGGAATGTTAACTAGTAAAACTTGACATATAACGGAACTTGATAATTAAATTTTTGCCATTTTCCGACGGAGGTATCAATAGCTTGCGTGTAGACTATTGTCTACATACACTACTCATGTTAACAATGCCAGACACGTTAGTTGCCTTGAATGATAGTGAAAGGAAATTGGTGGGAAAATCATTGAAAAATATCATTCTTGGGATAAAGGCGACAATTTCCTCATTAAACATTTTGTGGTTAAGACAAGAGTTTCTGCAAGGGATACTCCTTCACCAGATCGACATCGACACTATCACTCACCTTCGGAAACGGCAAGTCCCTGACTGACGTGTATCGATCCTTCATTGTCAATGAGCTAAACGACATTTAATATTGTCGCTACTTTATAAACTTTACGGCTCTCACGACCAAGTGGTTTGGCAGGTTTGTAATGAGCTTGTAAGCAATACATGCGTTTTTCGCAACTCTTTTTCAAAGCCACTTGATAGTCCATTACACAGCTTTCTTCCTGATGTAATGGCTATTAGTTAGCAATATAAGTAGCGTAGATCTGTGTGTTCGTTCCGGCTATTTTGTATGTGGTCGTCGTCAACCAACGTATTTTTTACGTATTTTATGGCGGTGCCTTAAGGTATTACCGCAGGAAGATTGCAAAAGATACAAAACAGTGATTGATGTAAAAACAAGAAGCTTTTCTTCAAGTGATGAATTTAGTAGTAGTAGTAGGAAATATTTAGAGATTGGACAACAACATGTCTTCTAAATTACAAATGGCAGGGGGTGGGCGGGTTTGATTGTCGTTAATTGAGCCGATGAAGCTGCCGAACGTGATGACAATCGGCAAACTGCCAAACGTCAGTCAATGAGCCAAGTAGGTGCACAAATCGGGCCATAACCGGTTGTTTCCGTCTTGCTAATGGTAATTAGAATTTGAAAATAACTTTCATTAACGCTGCTGGAGATCTCAGGCGAGAAATGTACATACATGCTTAATTTAGGTGAACATCTTATGCCAATCTCGAGTCATTATAAACTGTTTAGCAACATTGTTATTTGAAGCACGGATTCTGATAAAAGACGTGACACGGCTCAAAGAGTATTTTAGTATAGTGCGACACATGATGCTAAATAAAATTTCAACACCATCAGTTCGGCAAAGCAATTTACGCATTATCGCAAATCTGAGCTTTAAATTGAACCTCGGTTAGCTTGCAACATCGGATCAAACGTATCCCCCGGGAATGCAGCGCACTAAATTTGCTAAATAAATTTTTGGGAATATATAGCTTAACTGCAAAAAAATTGCGAAAAATGACTCGTGCCCTTTATACGTAAACTGCTGTTAGGGTTTGAATTATTTATGTTCCAAAACGGGAAAGTGTTCGTTCTACTTTTTTGATTCTTGAGTGAGGAAAGTAAGGAAGGAGGAATAATTGATGATGACGCTAATTATCCGGTAGTTTTTGTTCTTACCTGGTTTCCGTATGTTAATTTGCTTTTTGATTTTCAGCTGCCAACGCTGCGCTACATAAGCCTTCAAATCAATCGACGACCAAAACGATGAACCTGTCCAACAACGGCAACGATGGTCAAATCGATACATGCACTCAGACGAGCAAAGAGGTTTCGCCCTGGTGGAGAGTGGACTTGCTCAATTATTATAATGTCCGAATACTTCGAATCATCATGGGAGCTTGTAAGTGTATACTAGCAGAAATTGTAGTTTAGTAAACACAAGTATGATAATGCAGTTTCGCCGCGGTGACAGTGTGCTTCTTCACTTACGTAGATAACAAAAAATAAAATCATGTCGGAAGCAGCACCCTGTCAAGCACCAAATCAGATCTGATCCATATTATTTTAACGATGAGTAGGAGCAATAGCAATAGGTGCTGCGGCTGATTAAAGAGAATGATTTTTTGTTTCTTGCCAGCTGATGCATCAAACAGTGATCTAGAAATCCGCGTTGGAAACAGTTCAACTTTAAATAGGAATCCTCTGTGTGCCTGGGAACCAAGTGGTAAGTCTCTTTTATCCAACTCCACGAATGATGAACAAACAAATTCGTGTGAGAATTGCGATTTGATATGGTTGATGCTTCATTACTTTGCAATTTTGACAATTCCATCTTGTTTGCTGCTTTTCAGGAGACTCGACAAAAGTTAAATTATTAAAGTGTGCTCGGCCTTTGGTAGGCCGCTACGTTTCTATACAGTCAACTGGAGAAGCGTCATTGTCATTGTGTGAAGTCGAGATATTTAGCGTAGAAGGTGAGTCACGAAAAAACATTTACAATTTCTAGTTGTAAATTTTTATTATAACGAGATTTTGATGGATCGGCTCTTCTTCTCACAGAAATCCCTAAGACGCGCTGCGAACCTGAAGCTAAAGCAGGTCAAATTATTTCGTTCAATGGAACTTGCTTCGAATTCGCCGTTCAGTCTGGTCAGGTAAGGCGAAACGAAATTATTATCCACGGTTTCAAATGCTTTATGCTGCTCATTTCAAAACTGTAAACCTCGGCTTCATTTTGTTTTTATTATTTCCAACAGACGTTCGAAGGAGCACGTTCACAATGTATCTCAAGAGGCGGCGATCTACCATCAGAAACTGCCTTGCTGCAACCGACGCTCGGCTTAATTACGTCAACGCTGGACAAACTGAAGGACAAACTCAAGCGGCCTTTGGTATGGATTGGCGTCGAACGTGACCCGGGCTTCACGTCGCGGACTTGGAGATGGGTTGCCGATAATCAAGTCATCAAAAAACCCAACTGGGGAAAAGACCAGCCGAATAATTACAATGGCGAGCAAAATTGCGCTGTTCTCGACGGAGGGCGAGACTGGCAGTGGAATGACGTCGGTTGTGGATTAGACTATTTTCATTGGATTTGCGTTTTTGGTAAGAATTTTTTGTTACACTATCTATTATTCATTCGCAAATATTAACCTCACATAAACGTCTAATTTCATTTTCATTTATCCATAGCTCCGACCAAATGTGGCAGTCCAGAAAAACCCGAAGGAGTAGAGCTTGATATGATGTCTCCTGGTCAGTACAAAATCGGGTCCAAGATTGAATACAGATGTCCGACAGGTATAATGACAACGCGAGTTTAAT
>JAQGBJ010003451.1:0-12724 GCA_034698345.1 Sphaeridia pumilis | reverse complement strand
CAACCACCAGCCGCCAAGCAAGACTGGAGGAGGAGCGACGAGCTGCCATTGAACAAGAGAGGTTCATGAAGAGATGCTGGAGCACAGAGGAGTTTTTTGAGCCAGACATGCTTATGATTAATAAGATGCTGGCTTATAACATCATAGAAGAGGTGAAGATTCCAGAAGGGTGCAAGCCAATGAAGACGTACTGGGGTTGGAAAGAGGGAGTTGATAGTGTGGAGGCGCCGCACTACGTGGATGAAGAGATGGGGGCCACCACAGTCATTGAGTTGAGAAATGGAGTGAGACCATTACATTTTAAGACTTTCGTGTCGAGTGCAGCTCATCATGGACTGACATAGGGAGGATTCTACCCCTGGGGTTATTTGAAGAAGAGCAAAACATTGTCTACTTACAGCCGTTGTCCACCTTGGAATGTGCTGCGGGTGATGATTGCTGTTGGGAATGGGATCTGAATAAGCTGGAGATTAACCACACGATCGATCAATTTCTAAATAAATTCGCCGTTCGAGTTATGAAGGGAGTTGACAACGCAAGAGGACCGATGAATGAAGTCTACTGGTTCATGGTTGATGGAATGGACATTATTGTCATTTATGACCTGGAATCACATCAAGTAGTGGACGACTTGTTGCGGAAGGCCGGAAAGGAAACAGCTACACCCTTCGAGTTTGAGAACATTGAATCATTGGGAATGGGGATACAATTTGACCAATGCACATCTCAAGAGTGGCTCATTGTGAGTATATGCTTCGATCAGCCCCATATACTGACGACCAAGTAGGAATTGCCCATCAACAAGATGTGTCTCTGCCGATTGCCTTCGCACAAGAAGATATGGAAGAATGGTTAGAACTGCCTTGTAATCGGATGCCGAAGAAATTAAGACGTTCCAGAGACTTGGTGATCCGAGCGTTATTGGTTGCCCACAGGACTTAATGAGGGAAGCCAAAATACTTTTTCGCAATCTGGATAGATTGGATAAAGTAGAGACTCAAGTCTCAGCTTTGTGGCAGTACATCTTGGAGACCCAGAATAGAGGCCAATATTTCCGACGACTTACAAAGAAGCCGGAGCTCCATGTCTGGGGCAACAACAAAGCAATGATTGGAAACTTTCATTGTTTTCTTGTGGTGCACATCATGTACAAGCATAATTTGGTTTATGCGAACCAGATGTTCTACCCAAAGCGAGAGTCTGAATTCAAGAAGTTGGTGAAACTTTTGGATTTCACAGCCAGGAAGAAAGGCGTCGTCCAAAGGGTTTTGGGAATGCTGGGAAGAACAGAAAGTTGTACGCTTGTCACGGACTATGACTTGCTGAAATTTTTAATTGATAACGAGGTGTTATCATACAAGGTGCCGAACGGAGCTGTCAGATCGGATGTAATCAAGGACTTTCAACAAGATCTGAGAATCGTTTATGAGATCATGGGGGAGGTGATGCTTGTGGAACAATCCCTACATCTTGGACCGTTGGACCTAGTGCACGAGAGTTTGACATCTGATCAAGTGGAGAAACTTGTCAGAGAGCTTGGAGTTGGTGACAATGACCAAATTGTCAGGGATTTTACCATCATGAAGATCAGGCCGTGCAGGATTACAAAACTGGAGGAATCTGCACACAAGCCCAGAGGAAGATCAAAATGAATCGCTCTTTTAAGGGGATTATTTTGCCTTGTTTTCTTATTTATGGATCGTCTTTTGAGAAGGGATCATAATAAGAAATGAACATCATGTTATTCTACGACGTTATTCTACGACGATATTCTACGACATGAGCATATGACCGGTTATCTACTTGGACCACTACCTACTTCAAGGAGGGAGCGAGTTTACTGTTTGGATTCAACCAAGTTTTCATCCTGTTACCGTATATATACGTGAGGAATGTAAATAATAATCTGTAAGAATTACCAATACTTAATTAAGCAAAATTACACCGTTATGAAGTGATCCTGTGTTACCTCTGTATAGGGTTAATAGCCATGTTCATCACATTACAAATGAATTTTGAAGGAGGGTGCTGGAATTCAGTTCCAGAATTATTATTTTAGTCAGGATTAAGGTTAAAGTTGTCAATCCCGGATTCGACAAAAATGTCAATTCCGGGGCTGGAGGTGAGGAGAACGTAATATGATATGCCGCTGAGACGCATACATATTCACGTGTTAAGTACAAGTATGTTTTACTTTGAAAATCAATTTGTCACGTTGTTCAGTCAGAGAGGGTTAAAACTCGAAAGACAGAAGGACGAGACTAATGAGGTGGAAAGTTTTACGACTTAAGCTGATACTGCCAAAGCACATAATTAAATGTTTACGATTTACTGTTTAGCATAGGCTTAAATGTAAAGTGCTGACGCAAACAGGACCTGCCAAGCAGGACATCACAGTTTGTGAGAATCGTTAAAACATCGGCTAGATACAGTTACACAGGATGTGGTGGTAACTGGATAGAGGTTGTAAATACGTAACTGGATTCGTTGTGACTTAATGTTAAAAGTACACGGCCAGCATAGGTATAAATACGCCAAGCTTTTCAGCTTGAAACTTACTCGTAAATTCACTGCGGAACGCTAGAGGTGTTCAGAACTTGCTCAAGCGTTGAGTTGCTTGTGAAGTTTATAATATACTTTCGTATGGGAGTTAGTATATATGGTTATCCAGTTGGAAATTGTCTGACTGAAGAATACAAGTTTCTTGTGAAATTGTATTCGTTAAAAGCTATATATTTCTTGTGGCTCGGAAGCCAAAGTTATATATTTTTGTAGCTGACTTTGAGTCGGTACAAATTTGGGTTTTGTGGATTTGATTCAATAAATAATACATTCATGATTCGCAATATTCAATCGTGTCTTTATTCAGGCAGATAATATAATATTGCATCATACAGTTCTGGTGAATGTGTTCGGAGCGACGAGATTTAAATATCCGTAGTAGTCCAGGAGGGTGAATTTGGGTAATTCACACGGATAGGATTTGCCGCCCGGCACCCGTTCTTATGGCAGAAATCAAATGTGGGCTTGAAGAAAGAGTGGAAAACTAGAAGGATGATGGATAATCGGTGATTATTGCGATTGAGTTAGCAAAGCCACACTCTTCTGAAAACGGAACAAACACTTGAAATTTGCCTTACTAATGATTTGCCGGTGTTGAGGTCCATTGCAGTTCGCTGGTACTTTGACAAAAGTAGATGAAAATTATCGATAACGGGCTTTGCGAAATCGAAAAGGGAATGAGAACTTGAGGGAATCACTGCACAAAGGAGTGGAGAATAAGAAATGGCGCTGAGGGGAGACCATGACGTTGTTGGAGCACGAATAAACGGTTTGCCGAGCAGAGGGGATGAATAGGAAGGCGGATTGCGGAGGAGGAGAATTCAATTAGCTTTGCGCTAGCATTGCTCATTGTGATTGGCTGTGATTGAATGCTAAATGCGCGGGAACTGGAATTTACCGTTGATATTCCTGCATTTTGGGATCACAACTTTTGCAATTGATTATTTTTGGGTTTCGCTTTGATTATAACATAGTGTTTTGGACAACTTTGCTTGCTGATGTGTACAAATAAATCTAAAATAGCTTTTGGACAATGGATTTGACTTGTCCAAGTCAGAAAGGCCAGGAGCAAGGAGATGGTTGATAAGTGCCGAGCGACTTTGCGGAAACAAATCCAACGTGAGTATTTGATGTTCTGCCAAGTTATGTACTGCATGCATTGTTGAGCATAATGGCAATCTTTTTCCAAAGATTTTGAACGGCTTAGCGGTCAAATGCTGAAATACGTATACACCAGGAAGGAATTAGAGGCCCAGCAACAGAAGTTAATAATAACCATCGAGTGGGTTTTGGGAGGCATTCGTTGTGGGCCAACTGTCAGTGGTCGAAGTCCCAAATGAGGTTTCGCAATGTGCACCTGAGTTACGACCAGGATGCTAACGGTGAGTTTGGCTCCTTCTCATCATGAATTTGCGAGCGGTAAATTGATGTTTCGCGTAATACAACGTTCTGGAACGGACTGTTTCAAGGTGCTGCGGGCTTGACCAGTGGGAGCAATGATGATTAAGAAGACGGTGGAGAAAGTGCATTCTTGTTTCCATGGATTCGAACGGCAACCCCAACGAGTTACTTACTCCCAGAGTCAAAGTAATCATTGCGAATCCTAAGTTGAGTTTCATCGTGGTGAATCCTAGTTCCAAAGCTTCACGTCAGCCCACGTGAAGTTTAACTATAACTGTGGAACGGACGTTCCTCCTCGTTTCAAGTGCCACCTTTGTGTTCAGGAGTTTTGGACGCAAACACATTCGAAGTACCACATTTGTCTCCATCGTGGTAAGAATTTGATCCTGTAAATAGATCCCCTGCAACAATATAATCGGGCCTTTTCCAAAGATATTTTCACTTTCACAGGTTCAAACCCTTGCAAGTTGCAGCTGTGCCCCAAACCTTTCATTCAGGTTGCAGCTGTGCCCCAAACCTTTCATTCAGGTTGCAGCTGTGAAGCGCCACATGGCAGTCCATACTTCACAAAGGCCCTTCTCTCGTGGAAGCTGGTTCGAGACCAGAGGTGCTCTGAAAAGGCATATCAAATCTGTGCACCAAGACTATATACAAGAACAATGCAAAGTATAAATAAACCCCTCGCCTTCACAAACCCAAATTCCTATATTTTTGCGGGTCTCCGCTTTTCTGTTGCCTTCAGGGCGGGTGTCAGAAGCGCTTTGCCACCTTCTGGACCAGAAAAGTTGAAATGTCCACCCATTCCGGAGCTCCAGGACTGCATTAGTGTTCGCAATGCGAATTGCCTTACCACCACCGCAAGGATATCAATCGGCACATGATGAAACACTCGGGTAAGTCAGATCAAAACATGTTCCCACTCATTGTCTTCTTTTATAGATCACCTGCAATAAATCCTTCTTCTTTCTCATCAAGAATTTCTCAACCGGTACCAATGTCGGCTAAGTTTGGACACCGTCACTCACTTCGACAACACAAGGCGTCACATCCAAAAGGTCCATCAATTCGCACTCCGATGTCCCTGTAGTTGTGTCCGTCCATTCTCTAGATCCAGCTTTCCAGACTCAACAATCCACAGCTGCAATTTTCCCGTCTAGAATCAATGCCTCAAGATAGAACTCCTTGAGTTCAAATCCCATTAACTGGATGTCCATCGTTGGATCAACTTGTAACTATTTAGCCCTCAATCCATCTCAAACTATTTAGCTTTCAGTTAGCTATTTCATCGCCTCTCAAACCCTTTTGTACGCCCCTGAACTACTGAATTGAATCTGCTAACTTCAGGCGCTGGCTACACTTACACGAAATCGATGTACCGGATTCTTTCAGAGATCAGACAGAGCCTAATACCTGCAAAACTACTGTAGGGACTGTACGAACTACAAAATCGCTGTAAGGACGCTAGGATGCCTAGCGGTTGCTAACGACGTGAACTTTTGTCAATCGGTTGAAAAGTCTAAATATCGATCTAAATCTCTTGGTCTGCTTGCGTAGTTGATAGCGTGTGACTAACGATACGATTAACAAAATCAATGGCTAAAAAATGCTGTTAACGATAAAATGAGAAGTCAGCACGAAGTGCGATCTGGTAACAAATAAAACGAAGCGAATTTAAATAACACAACTGAACTTTTCGACAGCTTAAGCACGACTCTTTTTCAAGTCCACAAGACACGAAAATTTGTACAACTAGAACTGGACAAAATGTCACACAAAATCATTGCTCTCCATTTACACCGAAAGTACTTCATATAGTTGAGAGACGACAACATTGAGGTACTATAAGCACAAATACGAAGCATTGAAACTGAAGAATATTAAAGTCAAGCTTATACAACACAAATGTGTATGCATCTAAAACTGGAGCTTGCTCATCTTCTTTCGAAACAAACCGAATGAGCGTTACCATTGAAAATACATACTACTACTAAACATCAGTTACGAACTACACTCCACGACCGCGAATACAGTTGCGAAGCATGATGACTGACTTTACGCTGGAACACTTTTATTACATTGCTTTCCAAATGTTTTCGTTTACAACCTCTTCAAAGCATGGCCGGCATTAAATTACCTTCAAATCATTATACTTACAGCATTTAAATTAATTCAAAGAGTCACAGCAATCAAAACAAATCCATAATGTTTACATTTATCGCTATAAGCCATTATGGCTCAACACTAATCCGCCGTTAGAAAGGTTTCGGAAACCTATTCTCGGGAATTGCAGATAGCACTCCATAGTAACACCGCCGTAACCCCTTTCCTTTAACAGCTCCCGCCAGCAAACCGGCTCGCATCTTTCCAACCCGATTTCTCCGCACCCCAAAAACGCTACTAGTTAACAATTCTCCGGCGCTTTCAATGCTGAGCGTCTCCCCGGACAAGTCATGCCCCATCCGCAACGCGAAATATCAGCGCATTCCGCAACGGGAACCCGCATGCACCCTTCAACATTGCACTCCCCGGTTAACTTTTGTCCTCATCTTCCCCCGTTACATTATTGAACCTTCTCCCGGCAGTTCCCTCAAAATTGACACGCGGGGAAAGGTGTCTCCCATGCTAATGGAGATTTGTCAGGTCAACGAATAACAGTGTCAGGTGCTTATAATTTTGCGTCTCCCCGTACTATCAGAATCATCGGTTTTGCGTTAGCATAGGATATGACAGGAAGACCATCAATGTGTGGATACTGTTCAGAGAGCTTTTCATAGTTCAGAGTTTGCAGCGGTAAGTTCAAGATTCGGATCGTTCTCACTTCTGAAATTTCAAAAATCTCATCTGTTCTCATGCCTTCTATTTTCAGTGTCACTCGTCTTGAGTCATTATGTTTCTCTGTGATCGAGTTAGTCCATTCAAGTGTGAGGGGATCTGAGTTGCCAATAAGTTTCAACTCTTTGGCCAAATCATCATAAATCAGTGTGGACAAACCACCACTATCAAGGTAAGTATATGTGTCCATATTTTGTGTCAGAGATCAGTGTGACAGGCGAAACTTTCATCATAACATTTGATTCCACCTGTACAAAACTAGGTATCGTATTTGTTTCAGATTTTTTATCAAACGTTTTCGGATCTTTGTGTGACAATCTGTGATGTTTCATAGTGCATCCGTTAGGTTGCCAAGTCAAGAAATCATAAGTAGAAATATACAACTTTTTAATATTCGTAAGCTCTCTATTAGATAATAACTAACAGAATGTAAACTTTGCAGATACCTTCTTGAAAGGTGTGAAAGCAAACTAAACTATACTACTATACTACTAGTGCATCCGTTCAAACCACAGAGTTTCTTCAATTGTTCGACGTATGACCCTTTGTTAAGCAGATGAAACACATTTTCCTGTTTGTAACGAATTCCCAGCGCTCATCAGTTGTTGTATCTTAGAATTCTTGACATTCCCACAGGTTGTGACCCTTGCCACGACAGAAGGAACAGGTAGGCTCGTTATCATCATCATCGTTATCACCATTAACCATGAAGTTAACTTGTCTTGATATGTTCATTTCTTTGTCATCCACCAGGACCTTCAAGTTCAGGGTGCTAGCAGCATCCGCCTGATCTCCAAGCCAAATTGCAAATGTCCTCAAAGTAGGACTAAAATCTCTTCTGGCGTACTTCGCCCATTCCAACATCAGTGACTGCGATAATTTGTCAACAAACTCTTTCAAGAGACTCGGGTTGGTCATGCGTCCAGCGCAGTTCAGGTTTTCCATTGGTACGACCAAGTTGCCAATAGCACAACTTAAAGAAACCAATGCACCCAAGCTGTTGCCATAGACTCCTGGAATCTCACGAGCCTTCTCCAAAAGTGAATCAATCACCATCTGAGGTCTGACAAATCGTCTTTCAAGGGTTTCCAGTGCAGTGCCCATATTAGCACTGTTGATCAAATACGGCAGCACCGCTCCGCGTGCCCTGTCCTTCCGAGCCTTCTGAAGTCTCACAATATTATCCAAGTCAGTAAAACGACACATTTCAGTAGACTCCCGAAATTGTGCATTGAAGTTCGGCCATGCATCAGGAACACCATCAAAGTGAGCAGATCCCTATGTAATTTTGATCTTGTCATCTGGTTGTCATTGTCATTCTTGTTACTTGTTACAGCCATCATTGCTTTAGCCAAAGGATCATCAGTGGGTTCTCATCAGCTGTTTCAGTTCTAGAAGTTGAAGCAGTATCTCGATTTCTATCAACATGTGTTGATTCATCAGGTAAATTAGCTTCCAGGTTCAAATTCTGTTTCATCTGTTATCATAGTAACCATTCGTTTCTGAGTTCTGATTTGATTTTTCATCATCGTTTTAAGTATCTTTACCTGAATCTCATACGGGCGATAATTTTCCACTTTCTCAAAATCAACTTTGCCAACTTCAAACTCAAGAGCAATGTTGATATTTCTCAGTTTCATGTCAAACAGCCGTTTCTTGTACTCAATGGCATCAGGAATGTTTTTCACAGCGTCTTCAAGAACCGCAATCTCGGCCTTGGTTGCTTCATAGTCTATCATCAGTGATCCCCAGTTTCAAATCAACAATTCTTTTGGCTCTTCTTGTAATCATAATCTTTCTAGCAGGATTCACTTTCGTTTCTTCTCACGCTTCAGTATCACCGGTTTCCATGAGATCTTGAAACCTTCCTTTTCTTCCAGCTACACCATAAACAGCTATATCTTGCCCAGCGGCATCACCAGCAACCCCATTTCGAGCTTCAGTTTCAGGAGAACTATTGTTCTCATCGTCGGAAGTCCTTAAGAGATCCACTTCGTCTATGACACTTTCAATGTCATCATCGGAGCTATCATAGCTCAATCTATTGTGAATGTTATCTCGTTCCATTATCATCACTAGTTGTATCACTTTGTCGAAGGACCAAATGTTCAATAGGATCCACTAGCTCCAGTCAAGAAAGCACACACAGATCCAAGTTCGCTCAAGTCAGGTTTAATCCGCCTTCCTCAAGCTCTCAAATACAACAGCTCCTCCATTTCTCCGCCCGACATTTATATAAAACTGAAACTACCGGCTGGTTATCTACCAAACTATGAAGATCCATAGTAATTTAAAGCCAATAAAATTACGTGATTAAAAATAGATCTAGATTAGTTTCCGTCGCAACCAGTATTATTCCATTGAATTTGCTGTTTATAAACTAAATTCAGATGAGCTGTCACCCATGGGCTGCAGAGCGATTGGAGTTGCAGACAAGGTACGATACTTTGGGGTTGGATGGAAACAGGCTTCTTTGTAGGTGGTTGTGAACAGAAATGCAACTGAAATATAAAAATTACGTTGAATATTGAGTGATAGATACCCAGATCTTATAGAATAGAAAGTTAATGACAGTTCTAACCGATCATCATCATAATTATCAATGGGATGTAGTCATCTGGTTCATCGATTGGAGCTAGCGTCGTAGCCGGTGTAGTAGTCATCGTTTCAGTAGCGGGATCAGATGTGTCATAGTCGAACAATATCAAACATTGTTAGACTTAAGTAAAACAAATTTCAATCAAAGGTAATGTTGTTTTCATCACCTGAATTTGAATCATCACCGTTCACACCTGGCGTTGGAGCGGGTGAAGATGGATCAGAATTCCTGGCTGGATGATCGTGATCTAAGAACGAACATATAAATATCTCAGACATCTATCGTGTATTGTTCAATTATTGCTCACATTAATTGTCTTCTAATTACCTGATTCATCGACATCATCTCGGTTCTGCTGGGCACCGTCGTTCACTGATGAAGACCAGTTATAAATGCTGGTGACAATTGACCTCCCATAAATTATACCCATCTCACAGTCAATAGTTGCAAACCTCAAGCCAACTAGGAATCCATCTGGGCGTGATTCAGTTTCATGAATACAGAGATGATGTGATGTATACGAGGGCAGTCCAATCATATAGGTGCGTTCAGGTATCTCGAGACATTCGAAACAGTCCAAGGGGGTGATTCTTAATATTATGGACCAACTGTTTGTCTAGGGTTGTGTAAATGAATGCAAAGAGCTGACGTAATGTGTTCATTTAACCAACCAAACGCCAAAAGATTCCAGGGAAAGCTGGAATCATCATATATACAATGCATTGTTCTTACACTTGCTTTCTTGCTCTTTTCTCTCTTACTTTCTCTCCGCATCATAATTCCCCTCACTAATCTTTGTCCCCAAAGATATATCTGTTAACCTTTGTATATTGACCGTTATGGCTTGTCCTCTCACACAACTACTTTATATTTATTCTGGTATTGATATTACATTTTGTACTTGTCGACTGGCGATGGTCGGGACACTCGTCGTGTGTTCCAAGATTCGCTGCTCCTCATCCTAAGCTCCACGCTGGTCCGTCGGAATGCTTTGTTTCGTAAACGCGCTGCCCGAGCCCTGAGCTTTGTTTCCTTTACTTTCAAAAGCAGCGCTGTCCTGAATGAAGAATCCAAAGTTTGTTGTTGACGAGGCTTTGTAGACACTTCCTGACTGCATTCCGGTGGTAATTTGGGACGACATTCACAGGTTGTCGAATCCGTGCCGCCGCTGGCAGAGCCAAAAGACTGACAGCAGCAAGTACTTGGAGGCTTTTATAGACCTGCAATGATTTGTTTTTTCGTTATGTTTCTTCGGAAGTAATGAAAAGTGTAAACAAAATTCACAAAATTTCTTTCATATGAATAAATGACATTGTGTCGCTTGAATTTTTTTTGCTGGTTGTGATCTTCATGTCCTGACACGATTTACTTTACAAGGTTTTTACAGATAATCCCTAACTAAGTTTACGGTAATGCAATTTGAAAATAATACTCACCTTCATTGTTTTGTCCAGCCACGTATCGTCACTCGGTCGGTTTTGTGGAGGATTTTTTCAACTTCTGTCTGCTTGTATCGTCAAAACTCAACTGGACTCGATCGGTTTGCATTCCAGGGAATCAGTTGTTGTTTATGTGGTTTCAAAGTCATGCGTCTGAATATGCGTCGTAGACATACTCATAGAGTATGTTAATGTCAATATGCATAAAATAAACACTTTTGAAGCGTATAAAAGGCAACGTTTTGATGATCTGATCTCATCGTCAACATTGCCTTTCTCTCTGCAACTTCCCCATATTTTGCTGACTTTGCTGTGGTACAACGTTATTCACGGTAAGGACTGAATTTTGATACTAAACGATAAATTTGTTTTCAAATTACAATATTAGAAATGTGAGTCTCTAATATATATTTCCGTTCTTTCAAATGGTGATCGAAGATGTGTGGCTTACAAGAATGCGTGCGAAATAATATAAAATTTTGGTTTACTCAACTTTTCTATTATGTCTGCATCCGCTCCATCCGTTTTTGATTATGCCGGTCAAGCGGCTGCTGCCGCTGCTGTATTGGTTACTTCAGTTCATGCTATGACACCTGATGTAAACAAAACTCTTACTGTGCTCGAGCCGGTGGACGTGGCGATGTCCACTTCAGGCGTTTCGGTGGTGAGTCAACACATTAGTATGAATCCCTTGCTGAGTTGTATTAAATGTCTTCTGTAATAAGAGAATGGTGAGGTCGTTATTATTATTAACGACCTCGTTAACTCAGGCTACAGCCCTAAGAGCCCCGGCTACAGCCCTTCCCCTCCTACGGTTTGCTTCTCCAGCCCGCGATATGGCTGTGAAACGGATGCATCGGGCGTCGAACGAGAAAAAAGAATTGCCTTCAGCAACAACGCCGCAAGGATTTTGGATCATTTCAGGACTGAAGAACCAGCACTTTGTGATGAAGTAACCTCGTATATTTAAAAAATTGAATTTTGTAATCGAACATCACACTACGGAATTCACAATTTCAGCGCCACTATGGACGCCTTGGCAATGCAATTCAGAGATAACGACAACTCTCCCTTCCACCGAATCTTTGTCACCATCATCAAATCTGTGGTCAACAGTATCCGAAAACGGATCGAACGAGGACTCTGATTCCACTATCGTTGACGACAGATCGCAGAATCATTTTGATCGCCACCTTGGTGAAGGACATGTTTTGGCTGTACATTCGGCCATTAAAAGGAAACTAAAGGTAAGGAAAAATGCGATTGCTCATGTAGTATAAGTCTATGACTATAAACGTAGCTTCTGATCCCAAGGCAATCAACGCATGTTCAATCCTTGAAATCGTACATTTTGTGGAGGAAGAAGTAGAGAAGTTTCCTATTTGTGGACCAGCATCGTTATATAATTCTGGAGTTGAAGATTTGGCTCAGTTCGTAATTCCGGCAGGTTTAGTAGTTCTCTATGGAGGTCATGTTAAGCATAATGTTTTTGGCACGCCTTGCCTATTGCAAATATTTGCAAGGCTCCGCCACCGCGCGCCACCTAGCGTGTATTTACAAAGCTTCAGGTTTAATCTTTTTTATTTGTACAAACTCAATATCCAAAATTACATAAGTCTATAACTGCATTTTTATTTGTACAAACTCAATATCCATAATTACATAAGTCTATGACTGCAATGTCACAGGACGGTTTGCGAACATGCGGCTTACATTTGACATCAAAATTCTTATAGCGATGTTGCGTCAGCTCTCTTTCACCTTTGAAGTACCACATACAAGAAATACGTTGGGTGCTAGTCGGTACGTGGCGTTTTCTTATGTGGGCTTCTATTGCCGCAGGCAACACAACTTTTACGTGAATACAAAATTCGCATTCGTTATCTCCTTT
>JAQGBJ010003450.1:0-12726 GCA_034698345.1 Sphaeridia pumilis | reverse complement strand
AGGCCGGCATGTGATAATTGCTTTTACAACGTTGTTAATGTCATTTTGTTGTGTAAGAAGTTTGGTTTGTTTGTACTTGTCCGCCGTACTTTGACATACGAAACGTGTGTATTGAGTGAGTCGAGGAAGGATTAATGTGGGGATTTACGGCAATCGGTCAATCGGATACCAAGGAAGCAGCGCGCTTAAGCGCGGCGACAGCTCTGACTGAGTTTAGAGAATAACGAATTTGTGGGTTAGTTGAGTCGGTCGGATGAAATCGTTGTGCCAAAAGAGTTTGATTGAAAAGACATGCGATCCGGTAGTGATCCGAGAGTGATTTTTCACAAAAGTGAAACTGTATAATTACATATAGTTAGTGCACGGTACAAGGTGTAAAAGTGCGTGTCTTGTGAAAAGTATTATGTGATTGCTGATTGACTAGTGACAGAGAAAGACAGTATTCGACTTTAAAGTGTACCAAGAGAAATATAATTGACAGTCGAGACTGCTGGCTGGATAATATAATAATAATGTTTGCTGGGAGAGTTTTGGTAGGTTCTGAAAATCAAGTTTTTTCTGGTAGCGACGGGTCAGAGAACTAACTCACGCTAATGTTATTCCATTAGCGCTGGAAACAGTGAGGTGTATAGCGAATCTGATGATTATATATATATTAGAAGAGGCTGAAATGGGCTGCGCATATTGTTTTTTAGCGCCGGCGCTGCTGCTGCGCTTATTTTGCAGCAGAAACCATTGACGTCGTCCGTCCACAGTGGTTTCGCAATTAAAAGTAATGAGATGAATCAGTGTGAGATTTACGCGGTAACTGAAAGTAGTGAGTAATTTAATTTAATCGAAAGTAACGGTGTCAATAGTATAAGGAATGACGCGCGCGCGCGCTGTACTTGAAGAAATATGTGTGAGTAATTTTTGACAGTCAAAATTCTGATTACTTTGTTGATTCGGGTACACTTTGACGAATCTGCGCACCACCACCACGATATCGTTATATGGTTTTGGTTCTGAAGTTGCAATGTAACTTGAGCTTGTTTACCGGCGGCAGTTCTGCAGATTTCATGTCTATCAGAGTCGTTTGTGGGTACGGTGTCGGATGTTGTATATATTTTCTTTGGAATGTGCGTAATCAGTGTCTAGTCACCGTCCATAAGAATTGTGATGACGACTGCATTTGAAATGGCAAAGGTACAAGAAACATGTACGTCTTTTGGTAGTTGATTGCCTACGTATACGACTACGACTCTGCCGGGTAAAAGTGAAGGTTGCCAAGAGTTGAAGTTCGAAGAACTCCAAGTACGTTGAGGATGTTATGAAGTCTGCGGATGAATGTATTGACAAACTGCATTTAGAAATTGTGTATAATGATTAAGAAGAAAGACGTTGAAGAAAAATGGAGGGAGATGAGCCCACCGTGTCCTGTTCCACTTTTTGCAGGACTTGTCCCATTGGACGAGAGCGGAGGTTGAATTGGGGATTGTGTGAAAGGGCTGGCGGAGAGAAAAGGTGTCGAGTCGAGTGGAGGATTTGGAAGGCGTTGGTCCTGTAGGTGATGTGAATGGCCCGATTTCGCATATTTTTGCCATTTTGACGTAGCGAAAATGCTCGAATGGCGTTAATGGCGTAATTACGACACCGAAATTGGATATTTATGGACGTAAAAGTGTCATTGTTGAATGGGGGAGAAAAAATGGTTGCGAATTTGTTTCTATTTTTAGAAGACACGGCGGGATGGTTGTTAGATGAGATTTGCGAATTTGGATGCTGTAAAAAAGATAAGTGACAACCGACGAGGAGGATTGAATGAGACATATAAGAAAAAGTGTGAGAGATGAAAAGGATGGTTGAGACGTGAGTTGGAATAAATAGTACATTGAGTGAATAGCGATTAGGCATCATTCCTTCCCCATGCATTTTAACGGAGGAAGCAAGAAAGGTATTTAAAAGTTTGGCTCAGTCAGTCAGAAGAAGGCGCCTTCTTGATATATATCGAGTTGGAGGTTTCGCGGTACGGCTCATTAAGGCGTCCAAGTCGAACGAGGAAAGACGTGTGCTCGCCGTGTTATGTACCTTGAAAAAGCGTGAGAGACCAAGTGGAAGGAAGGAACGAGGACATGTAGTTTTGTGTAAAAGGTTTTGGCAACATAATAATAAAGGGTTGACGACAATCGCGGCCTGAATATTTACACTGGAAAGTGTTGCTGAGCTGTGAGTTGACTGATTAGATAAAAGTGCGAGATTAGGAGCAAAAGCTACTACGTCAAGTGGTTGATTGTAATTGGAAATTGGTGTTGGAGATACTTGAGATAGGAATTGAATCCTTGAGGATGATATCAAGCTTGTGGATTTGGTGAGTCTGAGAGACAGTCAGATCCTGACAGTGTTCTAGTTGAAAGTGTAGCTGATTGTAGAGCGGAACAAGGACATTTATTTTTTGGTGAAAGTGGTGGAAGAAAAATGCTCAAGACGATACGACCGATGGTGGGGACACCAGGAGGTGGACCTGCAAGTCCGAGGTCAAATCTCAAGTTGGAAAAGTTGAGGGCTGCGAGGAACAAGGAGAGGTTTTTGGGATCCATTTTTCACCTGGGCGGGTTTAAGGTAAATTAAGCATGAAATATAGAAGAGAATATTTTTATGAAACTTTGGTTCAGCAATCATGCGAAAGAAGCGTGGGATTTACCTGTGTTTATTATTGTGAATTTATAATCCGGTGAATGAAGGGTTACGAGCAGAAAAAGTGGCTTGAAAAATTCGCATGCGAATTTAATTAATGGACGAGCAGGCCTGTCTGGAATTTAGGAGAAAGATTGAGGAATGGAGGAAGAAGAATAAGAAATGTTTGGTTCGTGCTCTGGCAATATTTGGCGAATTTGAAACGGATCTTTGGATCGGCGAAAAGATGTGTGAACGACACGTGTCTTTTGTATGGGTTCAAAGTCTGGTTCCAAGTACTATTGTAGTAGGAGACAGTTTTGATTTTGATGGATAATAATGATTTTAGACGAGATGAGGATGAAGAAGAAGTGTGATCGAGTTAAAGCTGGGTTTCAGTGGTTTGAATGGGACAAAAGTGAAGAAAAAGATGAGTTTGATTGACTTCGGATTGTGGTGGATTTTTATTCTGATTCTTGATGAGACAAATTGCGAATATGAGAAATGATGCAAGAATTACGGTCTGACTAAATCGATCGGAGCAACTTATGAATCAAGAAAATACCAGAGAATTGGGCTTCAACATGCACCAGATTTTTTTAAATGGCAATAAACCGGTTGTATAAGAATTCTATATAATGATTATGAGATATAGTGTAACGTCATATAATTGTAGACCTTTTAGGTGTGTCTGATGGAGTATACATTTTGCTCAATGGCTCATACAGGTCTCCAAGTACAGACGCATTTCATGTTAAACAACCTGAACAAAATTCATCTGGGGTTGGATGGACGTCAGCAAGGAAGCAGATTTTGTCTTGTGGAGTGGATAATAATGCATCGGATTATCGAGAAATTTTTGAACGTGTTGCAATTCCAGTGGATAAAATATCGAACTGATAGAGCTTTTAGCTTGAATTTGCTTGAGCAATCTTGAAGCGGGTCGCTGGATATTTGATAGAGTTGCTCTATTATGAAATGCGTACATGATATGTCGTTTTATATGCAAGAACGGTTCAAGTACACGTTTTTGAGGTGAAGGAGAGGAAGTTGTTACGTCAAAGGGTTGAGAATGATATGTGTGGTGACGTATTGTATTTCAGGTTGATTGAGGTAATGAGAAAACGTTGATTGAAATAAGTAAAAACAAGCTTTGGAGGAAGTGGCTTTTTAATGATGGAATAGGGTTGAGTTGTGTGCGAATTTTTTAGAAATTGGCGTAAATATTAAACAGCTTGTATCATTGAGTAGATGTGTGTAGAGTTGTTTTTGGAGACTGTTGTAAAGCTGCGAAGCAGTCTTGTTTGTGGCATAGGTCAGGTGAGCCGCGATCGAGTGTTTGTAGTATGACGTTCGGTTTTTTGCTCGGTAATTGCTGGTACATGCAAGTACAGTAGTTGAAACGATGAGGAGAAGTTGATTGTGGTTGGCCAAGTTCAGTTGGATTGTTGAATGGGACGAAGGAGGTTGTGGGGTGATATTATGTAGGAATCGAGAAGAAGAAGAAAAAGAAACGGGTTTTGATATAAAGTTTTAAGAGCTCTGTGCGGAAGTGTTGTTGCGGGAGAGCAACAAAAGGATATTCGGAAGAATGAAGTTTATAACGGGAGAGTGGAACAAAGTTGTGATGGAAAGCGACAATAATATTGTTCGGGGAAGGCGGCTCAACTTCATGGAAGTGTTGGAATTGGCCAAGATATTAAATTTTAAAGTACGTTGTGTTGTCAAGTGGCGGATTATAAAAAATTTGTCGATTAGGCGATAGACAGTTGATAAGAAGGGTTCAGGTTCCGGGACTAATTGTTTGATATTTTGTTTTTACAGGCGGCTGCAGAACGAGATGACATCAAAGATAAGATTTTGAACAACAACCTTGGAAATGGAGGAGGTGGGATTGCTGGAGGGGTCAAGAATAACAACAAGGGGCCTGGACTAAGGAAATCGGCGGCAGCATGGTTCAAGTCTGCGAGTGCTGGAATGGTTGGTGGAAGTCCAGGTGGATCGAGTGGAGCTTCGGCGGCGACAGCTCAGAATACTGTGCCAGCTTCAGCGACGACGATGGATCTCTTGCAACTGTTGGCGATAAACGCTTTGGAGTTTACGGCACCTGCGTCTGCGGCTTTCTTTGTGGGGCCAAATAATAAGGAAGTGTCTTCTGGAGCGTCGGATGCGACATCGACAGTAACGACGACTGGGAATAACAACAAGCTTAATGGGAATTTGAACGTGACAAAGGTTTCGGATAGTTCATCGATAAGCAGCAGTGATGTGACGAGTACCACTTCGAGTGTTGATGAAGAGGGTCATCAGGCGGTGCATCATCGGATTCGGAGGTCTTTTGTGCAGCTGTCGGGTCATCCTGGATGCTTTGCACCTGCTGGACCAAATACTTTGTGGAAGAGACAAGCAGGTATGTAATGGCGAAATGGAGGGGAATGTCACCTGACTTTGGTGGAGGAGTGTTGGTTGAAAACGTGGATTGAATGTAATGAGATGATGACTAATTGAGCTTGGTTTCATTGTTTTTATTGTAGATGGAAGTTGCGAAGCTGATGTGTACGACCACTTGTCGAGTTCAGAAGACTCGATGCGCAAGGTGATTCCGTCGTATCATAGCAGGACAGAGTGGAATGGGGAGACGTTTCTGGAGATTGAAGACTTGCTCACTGCCTTTGATACTGATGCTGCTGTGATGGATCTCAAAATTGGTCAAAGGACTTTTATGGAGTCGGAGGTTAAGAATACAACTGCCAGGGAAGACTTGTACAAAAAGGTAAAAGAGGGGCACTCAAGAATGAATGGGGTAGAATTGATGAATGGAGGACTAATTAAATGTTTGATTGTTCTTCACAGATGGTCAAGGTTGACCCGGATGCTCCGACAAAAGAGGAACATGAAGCCAAGGCGGTCACCAAGTTACGGTACATGCAGTTCAGGGAGGAACAATCGTCCACGTCGTCGTTAGGGTTCAGAATTGAAGCCATTAAGGTGAGTGGCGGGAGGAGTGGTGAATTATGGGTTTGTAAAAGTGGAACGTGTTGCTAAATGAGTGGGGTTTCGTGTTACAGTTCCGCAACACTTCGGAGCCTGTGAGCGATTTAAAGACAATGAAGACTGAAGCTGAAGTTCGCGATACAATGTGTAGATTTTTACCGACGGACAAGGATGTCAGGGCGCAACTTTTGACGAGACTGAGCGAAATTCGAGTAGCGCTGGAAGCGTCAGATTTCTTCATGACGCACGAAGTAAGTATTCTGTTAAAGTTTTGAACCACGTTTGAGAGGGTAGGAAGAAAATTCTAATATCCATTCGTTTCGCAGGTGATTGGAAGTTCGGTACTGCTGATCCATGACTCTCATAAGGCTGGAGCGTGGTTGATCGATTTCGCAAAAACCGTCCCAAGTGCTGCTGGTCGACTCTCTCACAGAAAAAACTGGGAAATGGGTAACCATGAAGATGGGTACCTCAGTGGCATGGATAATCTTATTAGGGTAAGGGCATCGGAAGATTGACGGCATGAAGAGTTGAATCTTGATGAACGTAAATTAATGAAAACTTTTTTCGTTACAGGTGTTGCAAGAATGCTAAAAGGAAGGCTATTCGTAACTTAATTAACCGTTCAAGCTACCAGGCAACTAGTCATTACGTTTCTGTATTGTAAATACGTACATTCCGTCGCATTCCGATTGATGTAACAGCGAGTGGGCGCGAGGTGTATCAACTGTTCGTGTATGCGTATCTCAGAAATACTAAAAAAGCGAATTTTATATTCTGATAACTTTGCTATCTATGAGATGTAACATGTGTGTAGATGTAAGTGTGTGAAGCAAATAATAAATGAAATTCGTGAATTAAAATAAAAAGTTTGTATTTTATTCGACCGCCTTGGATCGTGAACTACTTTTTAATCATAAGCATCCCTTTGAGATAGGTATAATAACATGATTGACAGTTATTGTCGGTAACGAGATACAGCGGAACTATGCGATAGTAAAGCGAAAAAATTCAGTCTGTAACATGTATACATACATCGGGGTACAGCGGATTAACGCGTATCGACATTGCATTAAAGATCAACACACTCATGCGAATAAAGTTTAGGAGGTAGACTATTTCTCCTTCGAAGTTTTCTCTTCCTTGTCTTTTTCTTTATCCTTTGGCGGCTGTATGTTCCATCCCATCGCTGCACGATCGAAACCGCAAGTGAAGAGGTTCATTTTTGGATTGTCGAGCCAAGCTGACGCTGTGACCATTCGCCTATGGCCCTGTAGATCGGATGTAGGATGATTAGGCTCGTTCGAGTTTAGTTTCTTAATATTAAGGAGAATACCGTTTACCTGGCGGTTAGATCGGGGTAACCTTGCAAGCCTTTGGCCAAGCAGATCGAAGATTCTAATGTTTCGGTCATCTTGTGGTATTGCGATCATTCCTGACGAGGATAGAGATATTCTGTTTGCTGGTGAGTCGAGTCTGATGGTAGCCTGAGCAGCTCTCATGTTGCGAATGTCCCAAACTTTAACCGTTCGGTCATCTGATGCCGATACCAGACGTTCTTCTTTGGTGAATACTGCGCTGGTAACCGTACTGTTGGTTGAAAACGGGAATTAGTAAGACTAAAGCAATCCCTTTGTTCAATCTATTTCATCAATTTCCTACTCGGTGTGTCCTTGAAAGACGAGAACTGACTGGCATGCTGAACGAAGATCCCACATTCGGAACGTCGTGTCTTTGGAAGTTGTCACAATGAGCTTTTGCAAGGGGTGTGTAGCGACAAAGGTAAGATCACCGTCATGACCAGTGAACGCTTGCAATTTCTCTCCGGTTTGCGTATCCCATAAAAATGCAGATCGATCCCAAGAAGCTGTGACCACCTGATCTCCGGCTGAAAATATATTATTACGTAAATACATTGAATGCAACCCATGAATGCTGGTGTTTTGATGACGACTTACTAACCTGAAAGCCAATCAGCTGCAATGACCACCGACATGTGGCCACTTAATACCGAAGATGGTGTTCTTAAGGTAACAGAACCAAAAAGACTGTCGTTTGTCTCATCTGGATCCTCCTTCTCTGAAGACTCAAATTCGTCGTCCGATGATGGTCCTTTCTGACCCTGTTGTAAAAATCAATGATCACCTGATTGACTTTATCTACCTGTTTAATCTATAAATAGGGAACATGAATGAACCGTACAGATTCCCAAGCAACGGAAGCCTGCCACATATGAGCTGTTCCATCTCCAGACGCCGTCAGCGCAAGCTCTCTGGAAGGATGAAATCGGATTGAATTGACAGATCCGGCGTGACCCTGGTATCTCAAAAGACATCTCCCAGAGTCGACACCCCATATTATTGCAGTTTGATCTGAAATAAAACCCCAGATTCATCAACATCCCATCCATAAAACTGTCTTTGTCACTTCCAAATGATGACTAACCAGCTGATGCCGTGCCAACAACAGGCACTGCCAACTTTCCAGCTGTTATATCCCAAATGCCATCCTTATGACCCAGGTATTCTCGTACAAAACTGCATCCAAGTGTGTTAGGTTTGAAGCTTGACACAAACTTGCTAGTCTGTGCTTTGAGTCGCAAAGCAACTTTTTGCTGACTTGGCATGCCACCTACAGAATAAAAATTATCACACTCCATTAGTCATAAATCCAAACTGCGCATTCACTTACTTAATCACATGTGTTGTCACCCACGTACCTTTATTTTTGCCCGGAGTCTTTCCACTTCCCGGAGTAGCCATGTCCACGACATCCTTCCCATCAAAAGAAAACGACACATTTTGAAACGACTTTTCTAGTGCTGCATTCTCCTTCTGTTCCTGAGCCAGGACCAGTGCATCAACTTTCGCTTGAACTGCAGAACCACATGAAAACTCTTCAATCACAAATGCCCTTCCAAATCCGAATTCACAAAACAAGAAATTTTGACCTACGTGTGGCATTTTCCAAGTACAACTTTTCAAACTCTTTATGGATCTGCGAAAATAGACTTTGTAGTCGCGCTTCTACATCGGAATTCAGCGCCAACGTTTCATTTTCTGCAAATCAGGCAATAAATCACCACTAAACCTTGCTAAATTATTCCAAATTACACAACTCCACAATTTTTTCTTCCACTTACTCAGACGCTTCCGCAAAAGTTTCTTCTTCGAACCTTCCTGCTGCATCTTTTCCATTTTTTCGTTTCAAATCACTTTAACAAGCTCGACATGTCTCGAGTACTAAAAAACACTTTTTTTTTGCACAATGCTTTTCTCTCAATTTATAATGAGAATTACATCAGTTCAACCCCAACACCTTTACTAAAGTTAAAAATCTCTCATGAATCCCATTAAAGTTGTCATTAAAAGTCAAAGGTAAATAAAACTCAATATTCCCGCCGGTGAAGCCCATCCATGATACAAGTGAGCCGACCCCTTGCAAAGCTGCAAGAACGCCAGCTGTCCGATGCATCTTTTCCTTACGCTTTATGACTTTACTCTATGGCTCCTCTATTTCCAAACCGGAAAACCATAACGGCTCCCGTTTATCAACACTCGCTCTCGTTTAAGAGGTTAAATCAATGAGCGGAACCTGCCCGAGCAAACAATGAAATGTAAACAAACGTGAGATGATATAAACTATAAACATTGAATGTAAACAATACCTCAGTCAGTATGCCACACTTCCTCAAAAAACTCCTTAAACATTTTTTTCCACCGTTCGTGTGACCTACCTGACCTGTAAGAATTCCTTTTGAAATAAGGCAGGTTAAAAAACAAAGCTTTTTAATTTCCATCCGGTACAAAACATTATAGAAAAACTTGTGTATTTAAACTCTAACAACAACACCAGCTCCGACTCAATTATCATCAACAAATTTTTTAACAGTTAGCGGCTACAACCAGGAAACAATAAAAACAGACATTCACACATAACCATTAATCAATCTTGTCAAACAAACTTAATACGCCGTTACATACAGTTAGTTACATATCGTTATTGTCGTCGTCGTTGAAATCAACGCCGCCCAACATGCCCTTTGGCGCTTTTGTCCATCGGCAGCAGCGGCAGAAGGCCATAAGAAACAACAACAATCAACAAGAATCGCCTACAGGATTCCAAGAGCAAGTAAGGAACTTTTGATGAGATGAAAAATTAACGACCGCCGAAAACGGTGTGGAATTGTTCGCTGGGGTTCCTGAGGAAACGGTTCATAAGTTCGCGCCATTCCTGAGGAAAGGTCCTTTGGACATGGTTGATGACTCTGCGAATATGTGTCTTGGATTGACGGTCACAGCCTGGGCAGTGGCCACGGACAATGTCGGGAGCCAAGCCTGTAACAAGGACCAACGTTTTTTTAAATTTCAAATCTCCCGCCAAAGAAGCGCGCGCGGCTGGACGGAGCAAACTTACGTTTCAAATGGCGCCCATGACCATCACAAGGTCCCTTGTCCAGAACGCAGTAAATGAGCGACCTCACGAAACTCTTGTCCCTCATGATCCTGTCGACGGCCAAGTTCTGAAGGATGTTGCGCTTCTGGCGCGCGGCGCTGCCATCAGCGCTCCACGCGACCAGTATTAAACACAGCGCTAAGGCGATGGATAACTTCATTTCTAAAACTTCTTTTTCTGCAACAAAATAACAAAACTTGGCTACAGCACAACAATACTAAAAGGACCTTTCCGCAGCGACTCTTGTTGAGAAATGAATGACACCGGATCTCGAGTCGTTGGTGGTAGTTGGACGTGCAGTATAGTGGCACAGGAAGTGTGTGTAAAAAATAGGAGAAAGCGCTTCCTTCAAGGATCTTGCACCTTGTTAACAAGGCTTCTTGTAATAGTAGCATAAAAAGTCCGTCAGATATATATACGTTTAACCCCTTTCAAAAACACGCAACAATTATTATTATGTATGCGATAGCCGTCCTTCCTTCTCGACTCAACTTTCTTCTTCTGACTCTTCTTGTCTGATTCACCTACTGTAAACATGGCGCTCGTGACAGGGACGCTGATGGTCATCATCATCTCGTTTACAACCAGCGAAACTGTAACTGACTAACGTTATGTATTATGTATTCGATTCGCTTTTGGTCAAAGTTTTTGGGTTGATTATGATTATCAGTAGATTATGGAGCTGAGGTAGTAGTGGATACGACCAAACAACTCTTAGTTTTTACATAATATATCAAACGGGCTACCGAGTCATGTAATGAAAAAGAGAAATTTGATTTGTGATTGATTAAGATGAATTTCACCAGAACTGCCTGCTCAAGGCACGAGTGGAAGTAGATGGCGCCACGCGCAAAGCCTACCTCGTTAATCTTGTCGCCGAACTACTTACGAGTACGAGAGAAACGAAACGGTAACGTACCAGTCTTTGGAGCGAAAATTCCAGGAACTCTCCAACACTTCCGGTTCTGGAGGAAGAAATCTTCGAAGTCGTCACCGGAACACTTGAGCAGCGGCAATGGCAGTTGGGCGTAGGCGGGGACGAAAATATAAAGTTCCTTCCTGCCGAGACAGTTAAAGATGGACTGAGTGAGGATTCAAAAATTATATGTGCCACCGGGTCACGAGCAAGCGGCGCTGCAGCGCCGCTTGCCGTATCTTGGTCGTCATCATTGGCATTGGTCATTATCGATTCTGCTTTTCACTCACTCATCATAATGAACAGAGCCTCGTTGTTAGTTGCTGCAGTGACAGAGGAGCGCTTCAACAGTTGCCGTATGTAAACATAACGTTGCTTTTCTTGAACAGCGTCCTCAAAGTCCTGATCAGAGTCCTTTCTCTTTGTTGTGTCTTTTACTTGTCTCTCTCAGCGAATCTCAAAGACTTGATGATGCGAAGCGGCTCAACGGTCTCATGTTTTTTAATGCAGAGGTGTGGAAGCTGCAAGGAGGTTTCGCAAGCGCCCATTTCAATCAGCTGAGCGCGGCGCTGAAGAGGAACCGCAGCGCAACTGTAGTTCAAGAGCGAAGAGAGCGATGGCGCTGGGGGCGCGCAGCAATTATTTTGGGGTGTGTAAAATTGATGGATTGAAGACGGATGAATGCGATGATGGCTCTGGCTAATGGACCTGTCAAAATAAATAAACAATTTGGTGACCTCGATTTGGAGCCTAGACTTGGACGTTCTAAGATGGATAAAGCGTGGCTTCAGAGGAAACTTCATAAACGCTTATGCAGCGAGATCATACAGTGTGTAATAGGGAATACTGACTGAGGAGGATAATCGGATAGCGAGACGGTATTCTATATTCTATTCGGAAAGAAACAACCCTGGCATTGAGTTTCTTGTGACGGAAGACCTAAAAATAGAAGAACAGTTGCGGGAGATTTCGGCGTCGAAGAATACATTGGAGTAATGCAGTATCGGGATTCTGCATCATCGGACCAAAAGTATTCTTACAGTATTTTGAAGAGTGAGATTTGGATGGAAGTCAGTGTTGATCTTTCTAGATTCGCGAGATAGACACACAGACAAGCTGAAACAAGTCTGCGTGAGGTCGTCACAATTATAGCTCAAAATAACGTCCAATTGGCGTTAAATTTCAATACAAGAAATCAGTGTTCCAAAAACTTGGATAGACAGAGACGGCTGCTGTGAAAGTGCGAAAATACTAGCAATTCCAAGGAGCTGTGAAACAGCTTCTTATTTTGATGAATCAGCGGCTTTGGCAGCGTCTCGTAGACAAACATAGCAAGAATTTTTGAAACACCGATTCAGCAAATTGCTGATTTAGGATAATCGTGTGAATATATTTCAGCGGTTCCATTATCGCCAATAATATTTAATCGCACCAGTCAGTGAAAAAGTGTCAAAATGTATAAAGTAGTATTTGGAGCTGGTTTTGCTGTGATATCATTTCTCGCCCTGAGTCCGGGTTTGGCGGGTAAATAATAATACCGTTTACAAAATATAAATAAATGTAGAAATTAATGGGAATCTTGAATTTCAACAATATTAATTTTTGAATTGGCCCAATGCAGATCCAGTTACAGAGCCTTCAAAACTGTTCAAGTGCTACAACTGTTACGTCCCCTTCGACAACCTGACGGACTGCAGCGATGCTCCGGA